>BOPN01005356.1:42500-47500 GCA_017312705.2 Penaeus japonicus
GCTGAGGGAAGTGCATCCTCGAGCGGCAATGAACGCAGCGTGCGTAAAAGTACAGAGACCGGGCGGCGCTGAGGGAAGTGCATCCTCGAGCGGCAATGAACGCAGCGTGCGTAAAAGTACAGAGACCGGGCGGCGCTGAGGGAAGTGCATCCTCGAGCGGCAATGAACGCAGCGTGCGTAAAAGTACAGAGACCGGGCGGCGCTGAGGGAAGTGCATCCTCGAGCGGCAATGAACGCAGCGTGCGTAAAAGTACAGAGACCGGGCGGCGCTGAGGGAAGTGCATCCTCGAGCGGCAATGAACGCAGCGTGCGTAAAAGTACAGAGACCGGGCGGCGCTGAGGGAAGTGCATCCTCGAGCGGCAATGAACGCAGCGTGCGTAAAAGTACAGAGACCGGGCGGCGCTGAGGGAAGTGCATCCTCGAGCGGCAATGAACGCAGCGTGCGTAAAAGTACAGAGACCGGGCGGCGCTGAGGGAAGTGCATCCTCGAGCGGCAATGAACGCAGCGTGCGTAAAAGTACAGAGACCGGGCGGCGCTGAGGGAAGTGCATCCTCGAGCGGCAATGAACGCAGCGTGCGTAAAAGTACAGAGACCGGGCGGCGCTGAGGGAAGTGCATCCTCGAGCGGCAATGAACGCAGCGTGCGTAAAAGTACAGAGACCGGGCGGCGCTGAGGGAAGTGCATCCTCGAGCGGCAATGAACGCAGCGTGCGTAAAAGTACAGAGACCGGGCGGCGCTGAGGGAAGTGCATCCTCGAGCGGCAATGAACGCAGCGTGCGTAAAAGTACAGAGACCGGGCGGCGCTGAGGGAAGTGCATCCTCGAGCGGCAATGAACGCAGCGTGCGTAAAAGTACAGAGACCGGGCGGCGCTGAGGGAAGTGCATCCTCGAGCGGCAATGAACGCAGCGTGCGTAAAAGTACAGAGACCGGGCGGCGCTGAGGGAAGTGCATCCTCGAGCGGCAATGAACGCAGCGTGCGTAAAAGTACAGAGACCGGGCGGCGCTGAGGGAAGTGCATCCTCGAGCGGCAATGAACGCAGCGTGCGTAAAAGTACAGAGACCGGGCGGCGCTGAGGGAAGTGCATCCTCGAGCGGCAATGAACGCAGCGTGCGTAAAAGTACAGAGACCGGGCGGCGCTGAGGGAAGTGCATCCTCGAGCGGCAATGAACGCAGCGTGCGTAAAAGTACAGAGACCGGGCGGCGCTGAGGGAAGTGCATCCTCGAGCGGCAATGAACGCAGCGTGCGTAAAAGTACAGAGACCGGGCGGCGCTGAGGGAAGTGCATCCTCGAGCGGCAATGAACGCAGCGTGCGTAAAAGTACAGAGACCGGGCGGCGCTGAGGGAAGTGCATCCTCGAGCGGCAATGAACGCAGCGTGCGTAAAAGTACAGAGACCGGGCGGCGCTGAGGGAAGTGCATCCTCGAGCGGCAATGAACGCAGCGTGCGTAAAAGTACAGAGACCGGGCGGCGCTGAGGGAAGTGCATCCTCGAGCGGCAATGAACGCAGCGTGCGTAAAAGTACAGAGACCGGGCGGCGCTGAGGGAAGTGCATCCTCGAGCGGCAATGAACGCAGCGTGCGTAAAAGTACAGAGACCGGGCGGCGCTGAGGGAAGTGCATCCTCGAGCGGCAATGAACGCAGCGTGCGTAAAAGTACAGAGACCGGGCGGCGCTGAGGGAAGTGCATCCTCGAGCGGCAATGAACGCAGCGTGCGTAAAAGTACAGAGACCGGGCGGCGCTGAGGGAAGTGCATCCTCGAGCGGCAATGAACGCAGCGTGCGTAAAAGTACAGAGACCGGGCGGCGCTGAGGGAAGTGCATCCTCGAGCGGCAATGAACGCAGCGTGCGTAAAAGTACAGAGACCGGGCGGCGCTGAGGGAAGTGCATCCTCGAGCGGCAATGAACGCAGCGTGCGTAAAAGTACAGAGACCGGGCGGCGCTGAGGGAAGTGCATCCTCGAGCGGCAATGAACGCAGCGTGCGTAAAAGTACAGAGACCGGGCGGCGCTGAGGGAAGTGCATCCTCGAGCGGCAATGAACGCAGCGTGCGTAAAAGTACAGAGACCGGGCGGCGCTGAGGGAAGTGCATCCTCGAGCGGCAATGAACGCAGCGTGCGTAAAAGTACAGAGACCGGGCGGCGCTGAGGGAAGTGCATCCTCGAGCGGCAATGAACGCAGCGTGCGTAAAAGTACAGAGACCGGGCGGCGCTGAGGGAAGTGCATCCTCGAGCGGCAATGAACGCAGCGTGCGTAAAAGTACAGAGACCGGGCGGCGCTGAGGGAAGTGCATCCTCGAGCGGCAATGAACGCAGCGTGCGTAAAAGTACAGAGACCGGGCGGCGCTGAGGGAAGTGCATCCTCGAGCGGCAATGAACGCAGCGTGCGTAAAAGTACAGAGACCGGGCGGCGCTGAGGGAAGTGCATCCTCGAGCGGCAATGAACGCAGCGTGCGTAAAAGTACAGAGACCGGGCGGCGCTGAGGGAAGTGCATCCTCGAGCGGCAATGAACGCAGCGTGCGTAAAAGTACAGAGACCGGGCGGCGCTGAGGGAAGTGCATCCTCGAGCGGCAATGAACGCAGCGTGCGTAAAAGTACAGAGACCGGGCGGCGCTGAGGGAAGTGCATCCTCGAGCGGCAATGAACGCAGCGTGCGTAAAAGTACAGAGACCGGGCGGCGCTGAGGGAAGTGCATCCTCGAGCGGCAATGAACGCAGCGTGCGTAAAAGTACAGAGACCGGGCGGCGCTGAGGGAAGTGCATCCTCGAGCGGCAATGAACGCAGCGTGCGTAAAAGTACAGAGACCGGGCGGCGCTGAGGGAAGTGCATCCTCGAGCGGCAATGAACGCAGCGTGCGTAAAAGTACAGAGACCGGGCGGCGCTGAGGGAAGTGCATCCTCGAGCGGCAATGAACGCAGCGTGCGTAAAAGTACAGAGACCGGGCGGCGCTGAGGGAAGTGCATCCTCGAGCGGCAATGAACGCAGCGTGCGTAAAAGTACAGAGACCGGGCGGCGCTGAGGGAAGTGCATCCTCGAGCGGCAATGAACGCAGCGTGCGTAAAAGTACAGAGACCGGGCGGCGCTGAGGGAAGTGCATCCTCGAGCGGCAATGAACGCAGCGTGCGTAAAAGTACAGAGACCGGGCGGCGCTGAGGGAAGTGCATCCTCGAGCGGCAATGAACGCAGCGTGCGTAAAAGTACAGAGACCGGGCGGCGCTGAGGGAAGTGCATCCTCGAGCGGCAATGAACGCAGCGTGCGTAAAAGTACAGAGACCGGGCGGCGCTGAGGGAAGTGCATCCTCGAGCGGCAATGAACGCAGCGTGCGTAAAAGTACAGAGACCGGGCGGCGCTGAGGGAAGTGCATCCTCGAGCGGCAATGAACGCAGCGTGCGTAAAAGTACAGAGACCGGGCGGCGCTGAGGGAAGTGCATCCTCGAGCGGCAATGAACGCAGCGTGCGTAAAAGTACAGAGACCGGGCGGCGCTGAGGGAAGTGCATCCTCGAGCGGCAATGAACGCAGCGTGCGTAAAAGTACAGAGACCGGGCGGCGCTGAGGGAAGTGCATCCTCGAGCGGCAATGAACGCAGCGTGCGTAAAAGTACAGAGACCGGGCGGCGCTGAGGGAAGTGCATCCTCGAGCGGCAATGAACGCAGCGTGCGTAAAAGTACAGAGACCGGGCGGCGCTGAGGGAAGTGCATCCTCGAGCGGCAATGAACGCAGCGTGCGTAAAAGTACAGAGACCGGGCGGCGCTGAGGGAAGTGCATCCTCGAGCGGCAATGAACGCAGCGTGCGTAAAAGTACAGAGACCGGGCGGCGCTGAGGGAAGTGCATCCTCGAGCGGCAATGAACGCAGCGTGCGTAAAAGTACAGAGACCGGGCGGCGCTGAGGGAAGTGCATCCTCGAGCGGCAATGAACGCAGCGTGCGTAAAAGTACAGAGACCGGGCGGCGCTGAGGGAAGTGCATCCTCGAGCGGCAATGAACGCAGCGTGCGTAAAAGTACAGAGACCGGGCGGCGCTGAGGGAAGTGCATCCTCGAGCGGCAATGAACGCAGCGTGCGTAAAAGTACAGAGACCGGGCGGCGCTGAGGGAAGTGCATCCTCGAGCGGCAATGAACGCAGCGTGCGTAAAAGTACAGAGACCGGGCGGCGCTGAGGGAAGTGCATCCTCGAGCGGCAATGAACGCAGCGTGCGTAAAAGTACAGAGACCGGGCGGCGCTGAGGGAAGTGCATCCTCGAGCGGCAATGAACGCAGCGTGCGTAAAAGTACAGAGACCGGGCGGCGCTGAGGGAAGTGCATCCTCGAGCGGCAATGAACGCAGCGTGCGTAAAAGTACAGAGACCGGGCGGCGCTGAGGGAAGTGCATCCTCGAGCGGCAATGAACGCAGCGTGCGTAAAAGTACAGAGACCGGGCGGCGCTGAGGGAAGTGCATCCTCGAGCGGCAATGAACGCAGCGTGCGTAAAAGTACAGAGACCGGGCGGCGCTGAGGGAAGTGCATCCTCGAGCGGCAATGAACGCAGCGTGCGTAATAGTCCAGAGAACGGGCGGCGCTGATGGAAGTGCAGAGACTCTCTACCACAATGTGTGACTTGTCTCGGGAGATGTGTGAATCAAGGTGTTTTCGTGTGACTTGTGACGTTTGGAATGTGATGAGTGAAGTGTTGCATCAATACATAGCTCTTGCAAAGGGAAAGACAAAACAACAATGTTATGTCTAGCGTGAGAGGGATAGATAGATGAAGCAACGAGCGTACGTATATGTATGTATATATGTGTATGTGATAGAAGATATAACAATTAAAGCAGACATAAAATATGTAAATACAGTGGTTACAGAGGGGGAGAGGGAGAGGGAGAGAGAGAATGAGAGAGAGGAAGGGAGGGAGGGGGACCATCTACAGTGAGCAATAATTTCGAAATAGAAAGTGAACATGAGAGAGTAAGTTTGAGAATATGTATGTATGTATGAGTGAGTAAGAGGTGTTATTTCAAG
>BOPN01005356.1:60000-62500 GCA_017312705.2 Penaeus japonicus
TCTACATCTTATCATTTTTGTTTGTAAATCTTTAAAATGATGCAAATAAAGCTTTGTAAATCCTAATATTGCTTTACTCTTGATCCCAATTCCATCAACATCTGCCTGTACTGAACAACCATCAATAGCAATAAGCTGAATTCCATCTTCGAACCCAGCTGACCGACGGGCTACTTCACATGCTTCCTCAGTTTACAGTAAAGGCAAAACGAGGCACTAAGGTTCCAAGAGAGACGGTTGCTATAGCGATATCCTGAGCGAACCAATAGAAGCTCCTTGATGCTCAACCTTTACAAATGAAATAAGTCGAGATTCATTAAAAGACATGTGGCGAAGGTCGGGTGTCAACGGAAATCAGTGCATGTTATTATAACAGGGTTACCGATGAAGTAGATTGATTAATATGCGAAGCAAAAATTTTTTTGCAACTTCGGAAAACTTATTATTGAAAAATAAAAGAAATACTGTTCACATGTGAAGTAACCTCAATTAAAATATGTTTCACAACAGTGATACACATTCTAGGTGATAGAATATCAATCTAACTTATTTCTGATAAAGTATACTTCCAGGCCCCCCTATTATTATCTGGAAACTCAAAAATAGATAAACGGTATTCAGAATATATACATGTGGTTATTCAGTATATACAGGTACTGAATCCTTACAAGAACTTAAAACCATTACTCGAACACGAGCGAGATAATGTTCTCAGTAATAGCTAGATTATGTATTGATACAAAAGCCACAACGAACTTCTATGATACTAACTTTGACAAAAAGGCTATCTATGACATGTCCACCACCTTTCAGCACAACGAAGACCCGTCAAGAGCTTTTTTTGCTTTTGTATGTGTCATGATGTACATTTGGAAGCAGGATTAGAATCAGTAAGGATACCCCAAAAAATAACCATTATATCCTTATTCTGATATATCTAAAAACTCCTGCTGTCATGTTCCCTGTCATGCAAATCGTCGATGATATTTGTGAATTTTCGATGAGGATCAGGGTGATAAACCACAAATACTCTGGATACTAATAGAAAAAAACATTCCATGCAACAAGGGTAGAATGACCTTTTCTACTCGACTACGGATTGTCACATGAGTATAGCCAGGGTATACAACGACCCCTATCAGTCCTGTCATTGTGCCAGAACCTGAGTGTAGTAAATTATTAGGGAGACCACGGCTCTTGAAACCTATGCTATTACTTTCAGATTGATGTTACAGTCATTTCTAAATAATCTACGCTGATGGGGCTTTTTTATGTCCTGGTAATTCAAACCAACATAATAACTGCCTCACTACATCCATTTTTCAATAACCCTTTTGTCGGATTATAACCAATTTTACTCTTCATTTCCGTTCACTACCGTATACATTTTCATCGTTCACTCCCGTACACGCCTCGATCCATATATATCAACCGCGGATTAAGTATCGTAGATCTAACTCCTGGATTCCAGTACAGTGGAATGACGGTAGAGCTCAGCCCGTAGTCCTACTGGAATACATAACAATGAACCCAAGTACATCGTCTTGTATTAATTTATTACCATTTTACATACTGCCAGTGACATCATCATAGTGTATTGATCCTTAACTTATGCAACTAACAACAAACCTTTATTGTTTATGACTAAAACTAAACATTGGCAGAAGTCGATGTGAAACTTCAGTGTGGCTAAAACTTACAGCTAGTTATAGATAGTTATGCCTCCTGTCACGGCTTTTCCCTACCGAAATAAATTACATAGGCCTACTGTAACAGTACCTCAAACAACCCTTTCACACGAGTTAAGAGATGCTGCAATAATCAGTGTTTGAGATGATGTATTACCTCATACTGTTATTGACCTGCTGATTTTCTGAATCTTGTACACTACTCTAAGGGACACATACACACACACACATAACACACACACACACACACACACACACACACACACACACACACACACACACACACACACACACACACACACACACACACACACACACACACACACACACACACACACACACACACACACACACACACACACACGCACGCACACACACACACACACGCACGCACACACACACACACACACACACACACACACACACATACACACACACACACACACACACACACACACACACACACACACACAACACACACACACACACATACACACACACACACACACACAAAAAAAAAAAAAAAAAAAAAAAAAAAAAAAAAAAAAAAAAAAAACTTCTTTGACAATGCAATGTACTAAATGAACCTATCTGACCCCGCACATGGCAGACTGACTTCCTCCATATCCTGAACTTGTTCCGCTTTGTCAAACTGCTGCGGTGCTTCCATGATTACATGGTAAAATAATTATTTACATTTGTGAATACTGCAATATTGCAAAATTTCTGTGCAAAGTAATGAAAGTACAGACTTGATCTATATGTAATTACATGTAATTTTCAGGTTGGTTTGGCCGTCCGCTATCTGTTAA
>BOPN01005356.1:70000-77500 GCA_017312705.2 Penaeus japonicus
CCCTCTCCCTCTCCCTCTCTCTCTTAAGCACACCCGCATGTACTCATTATAAATGTAAATAAAAATCAAATTTCCAAAAGAGAAGAGGCTTCTTTTCGCCTCACTCACCCTGCCACAGGCCCGATGATCTGCAATTTGGGGCAACCGATGAACATGAGCGAGACATAACTACAAACAAAGAGCAATGTGATGAAAATGTTGTAGCCAGTGACGAATCTTGGTCCAGGTTGAGCCCACCGTAGCACTGTACCGCCGATAGCCGTGCCTACAACGAGGGACACCAGACTCGTGATGCCTGCAACAAAAGCGAACGGGACACTGTGTTAAAATAGGAATGATTTTGATGTTGTTTTGGACGTAGCGGAACTGATTGCAACTGTCAACAAGACACAGAATCAAATCAAAATCGTAGAAATAGAATACAGATCGTGTAAGAACAATAGCATCAATTGAACAAAATCACTGATTCAAGAAAGAATATTAACGCCATAAAAATGAAGAATTCTAATCCAAAATACAAAAATACCAACAGACACATGCAAGAATGATATCAAAATGCAAGAAAAAACATTATATCGACGATGAAAGATTAGATCAAGATCAGCGATTCCAGAACACATATCATTATTTAATTCTTTATAAATAATCATTCTATAATTATTTACTATGATTATCATAATTTTCGAACTGGATGGTAGCATTCCTATTAGAGTTTATATCATGCAACATGTCATGAACCGAATGCAGAGGAGTGATATCACGTTCCCACTCGCATCTGCCAAGATTCGAGTTTTTAATTTGCTCCTTTAGCTGCGAGTGAGTATCCGATACGTGAGTGAGTGCAGATACTTGAATGAATACCCTAATAAGTTAATACGTAATTTTCTTTGTGTGTATATATATATATACATATACATATATATATATATATATATATATATATATATATATATATATATGTGTGTGTGTGTGTGTGTGTGTGTGTGTGTGTGTGTGTCTGTGTGAGTGTGTGTGTGTGTGTGTGTTTCCATGTACTCCTGCTACTTTTTCTTAAAAGGGTGATGCATTCCGTTTCATATAAAGATAATGATCTTGGAATGAAGTATGGTTTTACTCCTTGATATCGAGAAAAGTATTCTTCTCTCCTACAACACCTAAGAATTTCAATATTGCAAGTCCTAAATGAATTCAATGGACCTTCCGCCTTTGCAGTCTTATTTAGTAAATCTCCTATTGCATAGTTAATGCTGCAGAGGTTGACTCACCTCTCCTCAACGCGGTGAAGCTTCTCGTAGACATCGCCGAGGGAGTAGGCGGAGGAGAGACCGACGAGGGCCACCAGTACCAGGAGAGTGTGTGTGTGTATAAATATATATATATATATATATATATATATATATATATATATATATAAGAGAGAGAGAGAGAGAGAGAGAGAGAGAGAGAGAGAGAGAGAGAGAGAGAGAGAGAGATAGATAGATAGATATATGTATATGTATATGTATATATATATACATAAATACATCTATATATAGATATATATATATATAAATATATAGATATATATATGTATATGTATATGTATATATATATATATATATATATATATATATATATATATATATTTACATATACATATATATTCACGTATTTAAAAATATACATTCATACATACACACGGAAAGAGAAAGAAAGAGAAAGAGAAAGAAGTTTAGCTTTCGCATTATATTAAGAACAAAATTTTCAATTGTAGAAATATTTCTTATGGTAAAAAAATACATAAACACCATGCATCGCAAAACAAAAGACCTTTTTTTATATCGCTCAACATGTTTAATTCATACCAGCTCCGGTTTTGCATATAAAGGGATTTGAAGCGAGTTGGAAAGCATTTAACTGTTCTCGAACTAAAAGCAATTTCCTATCGTTACATTGTATATAAATGTAATTTTCCCCATTCTGTCTGTATAAGTCGAAAATGTTGTATTTTACTGATGTAATCTCAGGGCAAATATCTCGATTCTTTTTCCATAACTAATCCGCTTGTGCACTAAGTAACGGAAATAATGGCAAGAAAAATAAAGTTACCTTGCAACAGCTTTAAAACTAAATATTTCCTTTTTCTATACAATACTACTAACGGTACGTACCCTGAAAGATATGTACAATACAATATTACAAAACCACATACATTACAATAACGATACCGTAAAATACAAGAAAAAAATAGTACATAAATGATCGATACAATAACCAACAATAAAAATAACGAACAATAAACAAAGCATATAATAAGAAATAATCGGATGCAATACAATAAACGACCTGCTCTTTCCCGTTTCAAACCCATCGACAAGGCTTCGAATCCAACTGAAAGACTCGACAACAAAGCTCTGGAAGTGAAATACAGCCAAGCCTATCTAACGACGTCAAATGTGAGGGTGATTCAAAGAAACGCCTTTTCGACAGACTGACAAACAGGAGCACATTTAAATGCAATGAACAAGCGTAGTGGCACCGACTTAAGAAAGAGGCAGAGAGTGTTTTGTCCTCCATTGCTGCTTGGGACTCCCTGGCGTGTGGCATTCGTATGGGAACTTGATTTCTTTTTTCTTTTCTTTTTTATGGAGGGAATATAAATACCATTATGTAGATGATGGGAAACGATGAATCAAGAGATAAGCTCATACAAGAGAGAGAAAAAAACAAACAAACAAACAACCAGGGAGATCTAGATTTTCTCAGATGAGGATTCAACTAACTTTCTCGCTTATCTGACCCGTTCTACGGTTCCCAAGAGGAGCTCAATCATTGACTTTTAAGACTACCTCTCTTTGTAGAATGGACTACGCACTAGTGGTCTCAGAGAGTCGATTAAGCACGCGGCTTCCTGAGTGAATGCAGTTCGGAGGACAATACAGGATGCATATTAAAGGTCAAATGACAAATGGTGTAGTAGGCAGTGTGTAAGAGGGGAGGGCTGGAAGCTATTGAAAACGAATCTTTTAAAAAAGGTAGATGTAGTGGGTTTGGCAGTAGAAGTTGTAGTAGTAGTAGTAATTGAAGGCGTGACACACACACACACACACACACACACACACACACACACACACACACACACACACACACACACACACACACACACACATATATATATACACATACATACATTCATACATATCTATCTTTCTATCTATCTATCTATCTATATATACATCTATACATCTATACATCTATACATACATATGTACACACACACACACACACATATATATATATATATATATGTGTGTGTGTGTGTGTGAGTGTGTGAGTGTGTGTGTGTGTGTGTGTGTGTGTGTGTGTGTGTGTGTGTGTGTGTGTGTGTGTGTGTGCGCGCGCGCGCGTGCGTGTGCATGTGCGCGCACGTGTGTGTGTGTATTAATGGGCGGATTTGAGGCCATTTTCTTCAGAAATCTACATTGGAAAAAGAGCAACACAAACAAGAAGTATCAGTAGTAGTAGTAGTAAAAGTTGTAGTAGTAGTAATAGCAGTAATAATAATATTAATAGTAGTAGAAGTAGAAGTAGTAGAGTGCAAATAGTAAGAGTAATGGTAGTAATAATAATAGTAATAATAATAGTAGTAGAACTAGAAATAGTAGTAGTACTAACAGTAAGAGTAATAGTAGTAGAAGTAAAATTAGTAGTAGCAGTAGTAATAGCACTAGTAGTAATAATAGGAGAAGTAGTAGTAGTAATATTGATTGTATTAAAAGCAGCACTAATAATAGTGATATCACTAGTAGAAGTAGTAGGTAATAGTAGTAGTAGTAGTACTAGTAATAGTAGTGATGGGGCACGTGGTAGTGGTAGAAGCAGTTGTTGATATGGTATAGAAGTGGTAGTAATAGCGGTTGCGATAGCAGCTGAAGCACATAAATATGATAAGTATTTTTGTTAATATTGTTTTCATCACCAGCATAATTTCCCAGTAAGAAATTATGCTGGCACTCGTTGCTCTTCAAACTACCCCATTTCCCTATACTTATTATCCTTTCTTGTGACTGCACGCACGAACGCACGCTATTGCATACACCAGTGCTACATGCATCAGTACTACAACACCCCTGGGAAAATGTTGATAGCTCTTCATTTTCCTTAATTTCCAAATTACAAATCATCAAAACTGATCTTGGGTTTGCATTCGAGATTGCTTATGCAACTGAGCGAATAGAAACGTTATCAACATATATAGTACGCATGACTGTTTATGATTTATTAGTGAAGTTTCCTGCCCATTCCTTCATACCTGTATAGTAGTTGGCCTCGGAAGAGCTTTTACGAAATTGGTTTTCAAGATATTTGGGCTTGAAACTCCAGTACCCAGAAGATGCAAGCACGAACACCGTTGTATTATAGAGGTTTCCGACCCAGATCTTGTTCGTGAAGAGTCGCTTTAAGGCCTTCTTCAAATCTGGAATTAAAGAGAAGGTCTGGGATTATGGGATTACTTAGAGTCCTTGAAAAATGGAGGGCAATCATCGGGATTGTTAGGTCCGTTATTTCTTTTGTACTCTGGTATGTGTGTGTTGTGTTTGTTTGTTTGTGTGTGTGCTGTGTGTGTGTGTGTGTGTGTGTGTGTGTGTGTGTGTGTGTGTGTGTGTGTGTGTGTTTGTGTGTGTGTGTGTGTGTGTGTGTTTTAGGGGGGGATCGCATCACTTTTTTATTATTCAAAGGATACTCACTGGGAAGCGTCGGCTTTTCCTGCGAGTCCTTGGACTGCCTGGCGAGCGAAGCGAAGTAGCTGAGGCCGCGGTCGCCGCCCTCCTTCCGGTCGCGCTCCGCCTGCCGCACGACCCTCTTCGCCTCGCGCCTCAGCGTCGCCGGCAGCTTGCGAGGGAAGAGGAACAAGAGGCTCCCGGAGAAGATCAGGCCGGAGCCGATGAACAGGTACCCTTCGGACGAGCAAACGACTAGGGTCAAACAACCGTTCTGGCGCGTGTTAATTAAGCGACACGATTGTTAGATGATCATTAGTTTCGTATAGTCGTTAGTTTGGTGAATCATTATTCTGTCTTCAAGAGAAACACAGCGTAACGAGGATAGTAATGAATGATAATGATGAAACCCTGCCTTACCTTTAACATAAACTATTTTCTATTTGTCAAGATCCCATTACAACTTTTAAAAGGGCATCCTCACCTATCCACCAGGCACCGAGCCAACGCGGATCTTCCGTGGTTAAAAGAGGAGCTTCATTCGGGTCTATCCAAGTTGACAGACATTTTCCACCCACGAAGAAACCCAGGACTGGCCCCAAGATCCTTAACATAAAGGAGATGGCTGTGGGAAAAAGAACAGGCGTTGGTATGTTTTGATAGAGTTTTTTCCTTTCTTTCTTTTTTTTTTTGCCTTTTTTGCAAGAAATTTGATAATAACGGCACTTTAAACGTTCTTTCCTTAAGGTTCTTACGTATTGTAGTCTGACAGAACTTACAGCAGTAGACAGGATATGTCTTTTTGTTGATGTTATCGTCTAAGTAGGAAACGCCGATACTGTAGAAAATGCTGACAGCGATTCCGACGAAAAACTGTGAGCAGAAGAAGAGTATAATAGCGCCGACATAAGCGCCACCGCCGCTCCCGTCCGGTCCGCAGTTTTCCGCTGGGTGCGAGAAACACAGCTCCTGTTCTGGAATCGATGGGGATTTACTGTAAGCTTTCTTGTAAAACACACACACACACACATACACACACTCTCACACACACACACATATATATATATAACCAAATATTCACATATATGCGTCATCGCGCGTTTGTATATGCATCTGCCTAGGTCTTACTCTCCTATTTCCAAGACAAAACAAAATCCCCGCAACGTCTCCCTTAAAGAGGAATCAACTCCTCACAATTAAGGTAACCCACAACCTGATACACACACACACACACACACACACACACACACATATATATATATATTTATGTATATATATATATATATATATATATATATATATATATGTATATATATATATATATATATATATATATATATATACATATATATGCATATATATATATATATATATATATATATATATACATATATATACATATATATATATACATACATATATATATGTATATATATATATATATATATATATATATATATATATATATATATAAATATAATAACCTCACTATAGCTTACGTTTACCCGCATTCGTCTCCGTAGAGTTACCGCCAGCGTCTCCGACCGCGGCTGCAGCCCGAGCTAGCGTGACGGCATCCTCCCCCGGGCCGTAGATAAAGTGAGGGAGCGCCGCGCCGAAGCCAGATCCCGCGGCGAGCATCACTCCGACGGCCATCCAGCGTGGACGATGGCCGTAGTTGCCATAGTAACTCAGAAACAGCGATAGAAACACTTGCGAAATGTCGTTGCCCGTGAGAATTGCTCCTGGGAAAGGGAGTTGTCGGGTTAGTGGCTCGTCCTGGGCGTTGGTATGACTTTTGGGATTATCATTGTTGGTGTTATTATTGTGGAATAGTTTTGAAGATCATTAGTATCTTTATCAGCATCATTATTATTCTTATTGTCTGTGTTATAATCATCATTTTCATCACTATGGTTGTTACTACTTCTATCATTGTAGTTATCATTATCATTATTATTGTTATCATTATAACGAACAACATGAATCTCAAATATTATAATGAACATCAAATATCCTTTTTTTATAATCATTTGAATTACAAATAATATATGTTTTCATGAAAACAATAAAACTAATGTCATGGTTATAAAGATCAACATCATTATAACAACAGTTACTTATGATGCATAAAACGCACAAATATCTATATATCTATCTCTACCAATCGATGCATCAATTTAACTAACCATATATTTTTTTCCTCGTCTACTCTCATATACATACACATGTACCTATACTCATATACATCCATCAATTTAATTAATCAAACTCAAAAGACTACAGTTCATACATATAGCCCCTTTTTCCCCCCTACTTTGAAAGTCCTATTCCATTTCCATTACTCTATACTTTATACGAATTTAAGGAAATAATATTTTTCCCCTAGGAAAGGAGATGTGAGTTTTTTTGTTTTTTTTTCTTTTCTTTTTTTTTCAAAGGGAGAAGCTGAGGGGAGGACGTACTCTTTGCACTGTCTATTCGCAAAGGCAAATTGAATGCCATTTTGTCTCTATGCAAGGGTGATGACGCAATAACATTCCTCCCGTTTCTCGTTGCTTAAACGATGGCCTTGAGTAAGCTATATATAAATGGAATTTTTCTGCTTCGATGAAACATGAAGCTTTATCTTAATATTGGCAATATCAACACACTTTGCGTAACATTTCTTTTTCTTTCTTTTTTTCTTTTTCGCTGAATGTCTGTGTGAAATGACGAAAATTATTATTATTATCAAGTACATTAAGTTTAAAATCTGGAAGCAAATACGAAATAGGAGTTTTATAACTACTAATCTAAA
>BOPN01005356.1:82500-85000 GCA_017312705.2 Penaeus japonicus
TCTGATTAGTATCATTTGATACGTATTCTGCAGCATATGATACACCATTGTACTTTCAAATGCAATTTTATTTTTCATTATGCCATCAAAGGGGTATTAATCGAACGACTCTTTTTGTTAAGCTATTGTACATGCTCTTCCCGTTGAGACACGTGCGCGTTTGTGCACGTACTTGTACACGTGCTTCCTATCTATATTTTTTATCTATTTTCAACACAAACTATATAAATTACTCTTCTCCGACACTGGGTGAGAATCAGTTCAAGATTAATGATAAATGTTTATAGGGAATTTAATCTCGTTGGGTTTCTTAGAAAAATAGTTTTCTCTGAGAAAAGGTGGGCTGGAGTAAGTAGATTTTGGGAGCAATATGCGCTGAATGGTCGGCGCGGCTTGGTGGGTAATTGCGTAATTGCGCTACCAAATATTGACTCATATTAGAGGAACCTCATTCTCACACTCACTCACTCACTCAGTTTCTTTATTTCTCTCTCTCTCTCTCTCTATCTCTCTCTCTCACACACACACACACACACACACACACACACACACACACACACACACACACACACACACACACACACACACACACACACACACACATCATTCTCACTCTCACTTGTCGCTCACTCTCTCTGTCTCTTTCTCTCTCTCTCTCTCTCTCTCTCTCTCTCTCTCTCTCTCTCTCTCTCTCTCTCTCTCTCTCTCTCTCTCTCTCTCTCTCATACACACAATGATGATGGCTGGATATTACATTTAATACATAATAAGTGATCTCATTAAGACCTTTTCAGTGATATTGCGAGATTCACACCGCTTTACAGCCCCACTAATGTAGTTTCTTGAAAATACATCCTCAAGTATATGTAAACCTTCAACTGATACCTTGATTTTTGTCATCCCTTTATCGTTAATTAACACCCTAAACAGATAATAGAGAGGGTTGTAGTAGCATTGGTCATGCAGTCTGCATAGGCAAAAAAGTAATAATAATAATAAAAAATCAAAATGAGGCTAATCCTTTCCTTAAGAAAAAGTTTAGCAGGATATGGAACATTTTTTTCTAATCTTACAGTCCTTTTGTAATATCTGAAGTTCGGGAGTCCTCAAAATTTGCCAACCATCATGAAATGCAATCGTTCGACGTGACATCTCAAGCAAATATAATTTTGATTGTTATAGAGAGTAAGAACGATAGCCAACAGGTGCATTGTTCACGACCCAGCAAGGCGTTGTGCTGGCGACGGAAAACAAACTAGGAAGGAAATAGTAATTGCTATCCATCCCATTTAGAGCGAAAAGGAAATATAAGCATGAGACCGACAAACTAAGGGGAATTGGATCTAAGCAGAGGGTGGGTGGCTGGGGCGTGGGGTAGGTCAGGGGCGTGGAGGAGAGGGGGAATAGCAGCCTGCAGCTGGCTGGGTGAGAGAGGCGGAGGGACAGGTGCCATGTCCCCTTTTACGATAGCTGTTATGGTAATTGTTTTTTTTTTTTTCTCTCTCTCTCTCTCTCTCTCCTCCTACCCCTTCGGCATAAGGCATGCGTTTGTTTTACCAAAGCCTCAACAGCTAGAATTGGCTTATTGAAATAAACGCAAAATCTAGCGACGAGTCTTCATTACGCATGAATGAGATTATGCAATGACTGCAAGCGTGCACAGTGAGGGCTGACGACCTTGAGCAAGGGGACAGTGCCATGTGACCGACCGATCAACGAGCGCTCCGTTTTCTAAGCCCCAGTGCCCCGTTGCCTGTCATATGGGTTGTATTTAAATAAAAATTGCGCTCTGATTTCTCTAATAAAAAAGAAAATTATATCTCCTTTAATGCCACAAATTGTTGAAATATCCCGCACATCACTCTCACTGTCACTACACTGTATTGTAAAACGCTGACAAACTTTGTCACAGAAAAAAATCCAGGAGTCAATAGTCCCCGGTGATCTGAGGGCATCGAGGAACCGGTTTCAGATTTCTTTTCGTTTTTCTGGCTTTTTCCGGTCACTCATTACGGCAAGTATGTCGATGGCGTCCTTTCTCATTTCTTACGGTCAAGAAAACGTATATTTAAAACTAAAACGTAAATTCTTTTCCAGAAAAAATACACATAAGACAGAGACGTAAATTCCAGTTGTCAGTACTGCGTGATTCTCTCCAGACAAGCGTACCAACATAAGGGTATACTGTTACCACACGGATTACCTATCGTAAGGCGCGTAAATTCAAATATAGTTACCTCATCACTCGTCAGAATATATAATTATCTCACCACTTTTAAATGTGTTTGTGTTTATGTTGCATATATGTGTTGCATATGCATATATTTATGTGTACGTATGTGTGTGTGTGTGTGTGTGTGTGTGTGTGTGTGTGTGTGTGTGTGTGTGTGTGTGTGTGTGTGTGTGTGTGTGTGTGTGTGTGTGTGTGTGTGTGTGTCGGATTCCAGCTCCTGGCTATAATGCTTCACTGTGTTTTTTCTAATATATTTTGCTACTTTTG
>BOPN01005356.1:95000-97500 GCA_017312705.2 Penaeus japonicus
AAGAAATTTCTTAATACATATTTGAAAATTTCTATGAAAGAGGGACATATATGCTCGAAAATCATGCGAAGATATTTTGGAGCTGCGATCACACTACTCTAGTATATCTAAGGGTCCTGAGATGAAACAGAGATTTATCGCTGCAAACCTGGGATAAAATTCTATTCCCGTCGGGGCTTAGGGAAAAAAAATCTTACCAGTGTGGGCCTCGAGACCCTATCAGGACTAAGATATCAGAACAAACTATGGAGGTATTAATTAAAGTCAGTGCATACTTTAATATACATTTATCAAATTCTAATATTCAAATAATAGCTAGTATCTATTTTTATTTTCTTTTTTTTTAACAATCATACTTGGACCGGTAAATCTCAACATGGGACTTCCGTTAAATGATCTTTCCTGAATCAAGTGTGGGCTAATGATGAGGTATGGCGCGCTGATAAATTATTATAATAGTAAAGATACACCCCAAAACTGCATCCTTATTGGAGAGCGCTATGTTCAATATTTAGGTTTGTAAAGCAAATAGTTCTTTTTCCTTTAGTAAGCTGGAGTAACGTGACTATGCACGGCTTATGACGAGACACGTATTTAGGATGCTATAGGAGTAAACTTAGTACATTGTAGTTGAGTTCATTTTAGTTCCTAGTGTTCTCTGTAGACTATTGAGTATTTATGAAAAGTCCTGTTTTTTAGATGTACTGATAAAAAATAGTTGTTCTTTGCTCCACTATTTTCTAGCACGACTGATGAGTTAAACACTCACTATTTCCAAAGGGAGGTACTTGAAACCCTCAACAACAGATTATGTGCCACCATCCTCTTTCAATTGGTCATCCAATTCCATACAGAAAGAAGTAGAACAGATGGTCCTACTACAATGAAATGATATAATTGTTCTACCTCTAACAGGCATTTTAATAAATTTCACAATTCATGTTAACACAAAGATCCAATGAAAAAATGACAGGAAGCCTTGATTTCCATCTAAATAATGTCACTATCAAAAACGTTGGAGCTCAAGTGATCTCCAATTAACAAGGACAGATTATCCTCAAACAGAGCGGCATAGCAATTTTAGGAAAGAGTTTGTTAAGAGATGATATGTACCTAAAATCCCTGTGTTTAAGATTTCTCTACTCGAAGCAGAAGTGTTAATCTGGAACGATGAATTAGGACGTCTGTCGGCTTACTCAGTCAGTACTGATTTTGATTTCCTTTATTCCTTAATCTTGGAGACATTCTTTAATTTCAGACTATGATATCATTCAGAGTTGTGTAAAAGAAGTGATGTTCTCACTGCCACTACCTATTCTATTGCCTATTCCATTATTAAAATACCTGCTAGAGATAGAACAATGATATCATTTCACTGTAATAGGACCATGTGTTCTACTTCTTTCTGTATGGAATGGCTTGTTTAGAGAATTAACGTTTCTGATGAATTCTTGAAGGGAGGAATAGCATGTGTGTGGATGGATGGAGCGTAGATTGAATGTTGCTACTTCAGTTACCTAAATAACGTGCTTGTATGAAAGGAGTGCGCGTATGGGAATCACACCCATACAAGATTCTTCTGGGTAAATTCAAATATATTATGACATCCTTTAGTTTATAGTATTTTAGCTATATGTATCACCTTGCCATGGACTTTATCTTTGTAATTCCACTGTCTTTTCCCTATCAAGGTTAGTAGACTTCAGATCAAATTATCATTTAATCATGACAGAATATACTAAAAGTTATATATGCACTTTGTATCTATTACTCCCATAAACACAAAGAGGGAAGCTATGCCTGATTAACCTGCATTGGGAATTATTTCTGTTCTGATCCACTGATAATGTTTAATCACTCGCATTATTTATTTTGGCCTTACGACTAAATAGTTGTCAAAATTACTGTCGATAAACCCTTGACAAGGAATCCACAAGTCCGCAATCCAAGAGAGGGTAGCACCGCAATGCACCAACGAGAGGGAGAAAGTTACTGGGATAACAAGTAAAGTTATAGAAAGGTAAACGAATCCCCTTTGACTAAAATTGAGTAAAATAATTAAAAGTTATAATAAAAACAAAAATGACATAAGTAAATGTTCTCTGTTGTCCCTGTTTTTCTTTCATATTTTTTTCCGTTTTCGCACTGGTCTAGGAGTGACGACTATCGAAATAAATATATAAGCTATTTTTCAGCGAAGCTCGTAATATCCAAGGTCCATCCACTACACGTCGAGGAAGGGCTTCGAAAAATCAATACGAAACATGACATGCAAGTATCTGACCGTAATCGAATTGCAAGTTTTGTCAAGCACGAAAATTGGATTCCATGGATAAGCCAATCAGCAAAAGTCTCGGTAGAAAGAATCTTATAAAATAAGACGCAATGATAAATGGTGAATATCCTTGGACCTGCCTCATAAATCCAACGAAGGTGAGTAAGAGACAGGATATCAAAGAGAGAAATGCATGAGTCAAGAAGCCAAGGCTAGAGAGGAGCA
>BOPN01005357.1:0-2500 GCA_017312705.2 Penaeus japonicus
AGAGAGAGAGAGAGAGAGAGAGAGAGAGAGAGAGAGAGAGAGAGAGGGGGAGAGAGAGAGAGAGAGAAAGAGAGAGAGAGAGTGAGAGAGAGAGAGAGAGAGAGAGACAGAGAGACAGAGACGGAGAGACAGAGAGAGCGAGAAAGAGAGAGAGAGAAAACAGGCAGAACGTAACCACAGACAAATCCCTTCACACCCACACTCACAAACACAAACACGCCCGCATCTCTAGCACCCAAAAGGGACTCCGAAATAAGACATGTTTTCCATCTCGACGTAAATCTTTTTTTTTTTCTTCTTCTTCTTCTTCTTCTTCTTCTTCTTCTTCTTCTCGTCTCCCTTTGACCAGATCTCAACAACATGCAGTGCTTCAGGGTCACGACCTTAGCTATTAAAGTTCATTAAGAAGGTCTAGCAAGAGACCGTTGGGAATTCTAAACCTCAGAAAGTCTCGTCTATGCAACTCAAGAGTCTGTGATTGCAATGAAAGATAAGGTATTGTATGTGTGTCTTTGACTTTAGATTATTTGTTAATGTTTCTGTGTGTATGTATGTGTATGTGTTGTGGGGGTCGGGGGGTCGGGGGTGGGGTTGTTTGGAGTGGGAGGGGAGGGGGGAGGGGGGAGGGGGGTGTCTGTGTATGTTGGTATCGGTGCGCGTGTGTGTGGGAGGGGGTGTTTGTGTGTTTGTGTAAATGTGTTTATGTGTATGTGTGTTTCTTTCATGGTAGGTATATATGTATATATTTTTTTAGGTATATTCATGTATCTGGGGATGTGCTTATATGTATATGTATTCATGCGTGTGAATATGCCTCTGCGTGTGTGCACATGTGTACATGAATAATTATATTCGTACTTATGTTTACGTGCATGGTTTATGCTGGTGCTTATGCCTGTATTCATGTTTGTGAGCACATTTCAGCGTGAGCTTAAATATTCTTTATTTTCTTTAAGGCCTGTAATAACAATAATTTTAGCTGGTAGAAGAGCACAGATATATGTATATGAATGTGTGTACGTATATATGCATACATATATATATAAATATATATATATATATATATATATATATATATATATATATATATATAGAGAGAGAGAGAGAGAGAGAGAGAGAGAGAGAGAGAGAGAGAGAGAGAGAGAGAGAGAGAGAGAGAGAGAGAGAGAGAGAGAGAGAGAGAGAGAGAGAGAGAGAGAGAGAGAGAGAGAGAGAGAGAGAGAGAGAGAGAGAGATTCTCCCTCCCTTCTCCTCCTCTCTTTTCCTTTCTCCTTCCCTTCTCCATCCCCTCTCCTCTTCTCCTTCCCTTCTCATCCTCTCCATCTCCCTCCCTTCTCATTCCCTTCTTCTCTTCTCCTTCCCTTTTCCTTCCCTTCCCCTCTGCTCCTTCCTTTCCCCTCTTCCGCCGGGTCCCCACACGCCGAGAGCCGAGAGGATAAACGACCTTATACCTTCCGAAGGAACAATTAAACCTTCCCCCTATCAGAAGTCATCATCCGTGGGCGTCAAGCCACGGGCGTCTTGCTTGGCTGCCTCCTTGGATTTTATGGTCTCATAAGACGTATTCCTCGACGATTCATCCAAGGAGGACCCGATTCACACATACACTCAACCTCGTCCTCGAGTCCCACTCCATTTCCAGCCTTCGAGACTTAAAGAATAAGGGCGAGTTTGGGCCTCTTTCGCTTGAGGTGGCGATGAGGTGCGATATTGACCTCTATCCAAGCCGTGCGTAAAGGTTAATACTGAATGCCCAAGAGATGCCAAGGTGTTTTCGCGGTGGCTGGGCGAGGGATGGCGAGAAATGGCGAGAAATGTGGAGAAATGGTGAGAAACGGCGAGAAATGGCGAGAAACGGCGCGAAATGGCTGGAAACGGCGAGAAACGTCGAGAAATGATGAGAAATGGCGAGAAACGACGAGAAACGGCGAGAAACGGCGAGAAATGGCGAGAGGTCTCAACCAAAGAACCTTTTCTTTAAGAGTCGCAGTCAACTCTGATGTGCAGTTGATCGCAAAGAGGAAAGAGGAAGGTGTTTGTGATGGGGATTCTTACCTGTAAGTTGAGGGGTTGATTAAGAGGCGGATTTCGTTATTAGACATGACGTATCGCTTCTGGATGTACACGTGCTAGCTTCGAGGGATTGTTGAGTGTGAGGCGTTTGTGATACCTTCTCTCTCTCACTCTCCCTCTCTCTCTCTCACTCAGTCATTCACTTAGTCTCTCTGTCTCTGTCTCTGTCTCTGTCTCTCTCTCTCTCTCTCTCTCTCTCTATCTATCTATCTATCTATCTATCTATCTATCTATCTATCTATCTCTCTCTCTCTCTCTCTCTCTCTCTCTCTCTATATATATATATATATATATATATATATATATATATATATATATATACATATGTATATATATATATACATACATATACATATATATATATGTATATATATACATATATACATATACATATGTATATATATATATATATATATATATATATATA
>BOPN01005357.1:10000-12500 GCA_017312705.2 Penaeus japonicus
TTCTTCTGAGGCGATGCTCTTTCTCTCTTGTTGTCACTCGGTTTTCTTCTCCTCTCGTTTTCGCTCCTTTTTCATTATTGTGCTTTTTTTTATCTTTTGTTCTATGTTCTTCGATCAATAACTAGCTTCTATTTATTTATCTCTCTCTTTTTCTCTCTCTTTCTTTCTCTCTCTCTTTCTCTCTCTCTCTCTCTCTCTCTCTCTCTCTCTCTCTCTCTCTCTCTCTCTCTCTCTCTCTCTCTCTCTCTCTCTCTCTCTCTCTCTTTCTCTCTCTCTCTCTCTCTCTCTCTTCCATCCATCCTCCTCCTTCTTCCTTCCCTCCTTCCCTCCCCTTCCCCCTTCCCGAAGCACTGATAGAATTCGGAGGTTCTTCTCAAAGCGGTGAAGCACTGATAGAATTCGGAGGTTCTTCTCAAAGCGGTGAAGCACTGATAGAATTCGGAGGTTCTTCTCAAAGCGGTGAAGCACTGATAGAATTCGGAGGTTCTTCTCAAAGCGGTGAAGCACTGATAGAATTCGGAGGTTCTTCTCAAAGCGGTGAAGCACTGATAGAATTCGGAGGTTCTTCTCAAAGCGGTGAAGCACTGATAGAATTCGGAGGTTCTTCTCAAAGCGGTGAAGCACTGATAGAATTCGGAGGTTCTTCTCAAAGCGGTGAAGCACTGATAGAATTCGGAGGTTCTTCTCAAAGCGGTGAAGCACTGATAGAATTCGGAGGTTCTTCTCAAAGCGGTGAAGCACTGATAGAATTCGGAGGTTCTTCTCAAAGCGGTGAAGCACTGATAGAATTCGGAGGTTCTTCTCAAAGCGGTGAAGCACTGATAGAATTCGGAGGTTCTTCTCAAAGCGGTGAAGCACTGATAGAATTCGGAGGTTCTTCTCAAAGCGGTGAAGCACTGATAGAATTCGGAGGTTCTTCTCAAAGCGGTGAAGCACTGATAGAATTCGGAGGTTCTTCTCAAAGCGGTGAAGCACTGATAGAATTCGGAGGTTCTTCTCAAAGCGGTGAAGCACTGATAGAATTCGGAGGTTCTTCTCAAAGCGGTGAAGCACTGATAGAATTCGGAGGTTCTTCTCAAAGCGGTGAAGCACTGATAGAATTCGGAGGTTCTTCTCAAAGCGGTGAAGCACTGATAGAATTCGGAGGTTCTTCTCAAAGCGGTGAAGCACTGATAGAATTCGGAGGTTCTTCTCAAAGCGGTGAAGCACTGATAGAATTCGGAGGTTCTTCTCAAAGCGGTGAAGCACTGATAGAATTCGGAGGTTCTTCTCAAAGCGGTGAAGCACTGATAGAATTCGGAGGTTCTTCTCAAAGCGGTGAAGCACTGATAGAATTCGGAGGTTCTTCTCAAAGCGGTGAAGCACTGATAGAATTCGGAGGTTCTTCTCAAAGCGGTGAAGCACTGATAGAATTCGGAGGTTCTTCTCAAAGCGGTGAAGCACTGATAGAATTCGGAGGTTCTTCTCAAAGCGGTGAAGCACTGATAGAATTCGGAGGTTCTTCTCAAAGCGGTGAAGCACTGATAGAATTCGGAGGTTCTTCTCAAAGCGGTGAAGCACTGATAGAATTCGGAGGTTCTTCTCAAAGCGGTGAAGCACTGATAGAATTCGGAAGTTCTTCTCAAAGCGGTGAAGCACTGATAGCATTCGGAGGTTCTTCTCAAAGCGGTGAAGCACTGATAGAATTCGGAGGTTCTTCTCAAAGCGGTGAAGCACTGATAGAATTCGGAGGTTCTTGAGAAAGCGGTGAAGCACTGATAGAATTCGGAGGTTCTTGTGAAAGCGGTAAAGCACTAGATATAATTCAGTACAACCACACGTGCGGTCAACCTGGTGTGTCTCTGTGTATCAGTTGAATGTCTTTTTTTATAACCCAGTTCTCGGGAAAATAGGAAATTCCAGTGAGGATTTCTCGTTTTCCTTTGTCGAGTGTGACGATGAAAGCTTATGGGGGAGAAATAGGAAACAGTTTGAGGGGGGGAGGGTTGTCTCTACAGAAAGTGGGTTTCTCTTTCTTTTCTTTCTCACACTCTCTCTCTTTCTTTCTCACTCTTTCTCTCTCTCTCTCTCTCTCTTCCTCTGTCTCTCTATCTCTCTCTCGCTCTCTTCCTCTGTCTCTCCATCTGTTCCTCTCTCTCTCTCTCTCTCTCTCTCTCTCTATCTTCCTCTCTCCTCCTGCAAGACGTGAGTCGAGGGTCCAAGTCGGCTTAGAAATTCTTGCGTAGCCTCTAATTACGCTTCTTTATGGAATAATCAATAAAGATCATATCAAAAAAGCACACACTCTCAAGAAACACTTTGGAACTTCACTGAAAGTCTCTGAAAAAGTATGAGTTACTTCTCCCGCTACCTCTCTCTCTCTCTCTCTCTCTCTCTCTCTCTCTCTCTCTCTCTCTCTCTCTCTCTCTCTCTATTTATTTGTTTATCTATCTATCTATCTATTTCTCTCCCCCCCCCCTCTCTCTCTCTCTCTGTCTCCATCTCAAAGTGGGTACATTTC
>BOPN01005357.1:75000-77500 GCA_017312705.2 Penaeus japonicus
GCTCTTCTGTTATCTTTTTCTGTTGTTCTGTTGCTCTTCTGTCATCTTCTTCAGTTGTTCTGTTGCTCTTCTGTTATCTTTTTCTGTTGTTCTGTTGCTCTTCTGTCATCTTCTTCAGTTGTTCTGTTGCTCTTCTGTTATCTTTTTCTGTTGTTCTGTTGCTCTTCTGTCATCTTCTTCAGTTGTTCTGTTGCTCTTCTGTTATCTTTTTCTGTTGTTCTGTTGCTCTTCTGTCATCTTCTTCAGTTGTTCTGTTGCTCTTCTGTTATCTTTTTCTGTTGTTCTGTTGCTCTTCTGTCATCTTCTTCAGTTGTTCTGTTGCTCTTCTGTTATCTTTTTCTGTTGTTCTGTTGCTCTTCTGTCATCTTCTTCAGTTGTTCTGTTGCTCTTCTGTTATCTTTTTCTGTTGTTCTGTTGCTCTTCTGTCATCTTCTTCAGTTGTTCTGTTGCTCTTCTGTTATCTTTTTCTGTTGTTCTGTTGCTCTTCTGTCATCTTCTTCAGTTGTTCTGTTGCTCTTCTGTTATCTTTTTCTGTTGTTCTGTTGCTCTTCTGTCATCTTCTTCAGTTGTTCTGTTGCTCTTCTGTTATCTTTTTCTGTTGTTCTGTTGCTCTTCTGTCATCTTCTTCAGTTGTTCTGTTGCTCTTCTGTTATCTTTTTCTGTTGTTCTGTTGCTCTTCTGTCATCTTCTTCAGTTGTTCTGTTGCTCTTCTGTTATCTTTTTCTGTTGTTCTGTTGCTCTTCTGTCATCTTCTTCAGTTGTTCTGTTGCTCTTCTGTTATCTTCATCTGTTGTTCTGTTCGTCTTATTTTTCTTCCCTTTTTCTTTCTTCTTCCTCCAGTATTTTTTCTTCGCTAACCAGTTTGCTTCTCAGTTTTTGCACTCATTAAACCACCACTTCGTTAAACCACCGATTCGTTAAAGAACCACTTCGTTAAACTACCTCTTCGTTAAACTACCACTCCGTTAAATGACCACTTTGTTATACCACTATTTCACTAAACCACCGCTTAGTTAAACCACCACTTCGTTAAACTACCACTTCGTTAAACCACTTCTTCGTTATATCACTGATTCGTTAACCACCACTTCGTTGAACCACCATTTTGTTAAACCACCATTTCGCTAAACTACCACCTCGTTAAACCACCAATTGCTACTCTACTACCATCCCTTTCACTAGTTTGCCTTTTTCTCCAGTTCATAATCATCAGTTGTCTACTTCTCTCTTTATCCCTCTTCACTTCCCTCTTCTTCTCTATAACATTTTAAGGTCTTTTGGTTGTGTTGTTTAATTTTGTCTTTCGTCTGTTCCTCTTTTCGTCAAACTTCTGTCGTACATTGAACTTCGAGTCTCATGTGCATTGTTTTGCAATATGCTGTAGGTCCTTCTGCAATCTTGTGTTACAGCCAGTTCAGTTCGGAGAGATTTGCGAAGACGTCTGTGCACATAATACTTTGTTACTGATCATTTTATAAAACCCTGTTAAAGTCCCTTGTAAGAAGTAAGGTATATAGAAAAAATAGATAAATAAAACGAAAGCAAAACAATTATACCCTTTTTGATAATTATTTCTTATATCTCTTTCTATAGATAGGAAATAGGAGTCTTCATCTAACCCCAAATGCAGTGATAGAAATGCAACACCACTCCTGCTAGAAACCTTAGTCATTATGCTATCAATCTGAACCTGTCACATAGCCCCCCCCCCCCTCTAGCAGGAATCCATACCCACTCCCCCCCTTTCTTTCCGTCTTCTCTTCCGGAAATTTCCACATCTTGACCCCTTTCAAAACACTTTATAGAAATACTCTTTTTCTAAATAACCTTCCCGAACCCCCGGTCATCAGCTCTATTAGAACCCGCAACCCCTTCTTCTTATACTCCCCTTCCACAGCCCCCTGCCATCGTCCTTACGAGACCCCCCCCCCCTATCCCCCCTCCTAAAACAATCCCCTCTTTCTAGCCCCCTGCCAGAATTCCCTTCCAGAGCCTCCTTCCAGAGCTTCCTTCCAGAGCTCCTTTCCGGATCCCCCTTTCAGAGCCTCCTTCCAGAGCTTCCTTTCAGAGCTCCTTTCCGGATCCCCCTTCCAGAGCTCCCTTCCAGAGCCTCTTTCCAGAGCTCCCTTCCAGAGCCTCCTTCCAGAGTTCCCTTCCAGAGCCTCCTTCCAGAGTTCCCTTCCAGAGCCTCCTTCCAGAGCCTCCTTCCAGAGCCTCCTTCCAGAGCTCCTTTCCAGAGCTCCCTTCCAGAGCCTCCTTCCAGAGCTCCCTTCCAGAGCCCCCTTCCAGAGCTCCCTTCCAGAGCTCCCTTCCAGAGCCTCCTTCCAGAGCCTCCTTCCAGAGCTCCCTTCCAGCCCTCCCTCCAACCTTCCCCTGAGCTCTCCCGGGTTGACTCGTGCACCAAATAAAGCGCACAGAAGCCCTGACTAGCCGACCCCTCCCCCTCCTCCCTCCACCCCCATCCCCCATCCCCACCCCACCCCCACCCCCACAGCGAGGA
>BOPN01005357.1:85000-87500 GCA_017312705.2 Penaeus japonicus
TTCTGAAATTTTCGCCGCTCTCTTCTGACGATTCTTCTTTTCTGGTTTTATAAGATCGGGAGCTTCGCTTGATTTGAGACTCTCCTGTATATGTTGAGTCTTGTGGCCTTTAATTTCAGTTCGATCTTCTTCTTATTTACTTGCAATTGTTCTGCGACCCTTGAAAGATAGATGACGTACCCTGCAGCCAGGGTAGGCTGATTAGAATGCATCCCCGGAGGCTTCTGCAGGCTAGACCTCTATGATATGGAGATCAATTTTCAGATTCTCAGTAGCCTTGTATGCAGCTTTAGCCTTGCTCTGTTGGCTTTTATTTTTCATATATATTTTTTTTTATTTTATTATTATTTTTTTTTATAAAGTCACGGGATTGGAGAAAAAAGTTGCGTCAAGCTTTGTATGGTAAAATTCGGCCTTCTTTTATGCTATTATGACTGACATTTTTTTTTAGGAATTTATGGATTTTTCGATAAGCTGTATTGCCTGCTCGAGTGACTTCCGTTTGTCTTGTTCTTCAGACACTGCAGGTTGATGATCATCTTCCCCGTTTTATTTGGGAAGTGAAATATCTTTCCCTTTAGATACTTGCTTGTCCTTCTCATTATCTCTTTGTTTCGAGATCGGATCCTCGCCTGGCACGTCAGCGTGACGATCGTCCACTTTGCCGTCAGAATCGAAAATGGCTTTGACTTCTCCGTCAGATACCCCAGCTTGACGAGGAATTTCTTCATTTTCACCTACTGAAGGCACTGGAAGGGCACGCGACTTCTGCTCTTCTTCCCCGGACTTCGCGGGGGATTTTTCCTTCGCTGGGACTGGTTCCTTTCTTTTCGGTTGAGGTTTTCGCCCCATTTGTGTGAGGGCATTTTTTTTTCTTGGAATAGGACTTACTTATGATCCTTGCTGGTCTGTCGTCTTCGTCCCTTTCGTTGGAATCCTTTTTGGTCGGCTTGGGCATCGTCAAATCTACTCGCTGACTTTCCTTCCCATTCAGGATGTTTTTCCTTCCTCTTTATTGGAAATATTCGAAGAAAACCATACGGACGAACATGGGTTAGGAGATGCGAGTGTCAATACGTCCCCCTCAACAGGAGCTTTCACTCCTGCGCCTGACTTCGAAAGCTACTCGTTTTATCCTACAGACGACGGCGTGGCTTTTTTTTATAACTGGACCCAATACTTTCGATTCTTTAGTAGGTTTCTTTCCACACTTGCCGTGGACGGACTGGAGGTCTATTAGCTATTTCTTTCGCTTACGTGTTTTTCCGAAGGTCTGTTTGTGGGTTTGTTTACACTAATCGTCAACAGGCGTTTACTCACTCTTCGGCAATACCTTTTACACATCTGCTGGAGCTATTTATTTTTTCCTCCTGTTTCTAGGATGGTTTTCTCCAGTTGGCTATCTGTCTTAGTATTCAGCTGGTTATGCTGCTTTTCCTCCTCCTATTTGTAGGATGGTTCCTTCAGTTGGCTATCCGTCTTAGAATTCAGCTGGTTATCCTATTCTTCCTCCTACTATTTCCAGGATGGTTCCTCCAGTTGGCTACCCGTCTTTGGATTCAACTGGTTATCCTACTTTTCCTTCTATGGTTTATTCGTCTTCTCCCCCTCCTTATTTTCGCTTTCCTGCTGGTGCTTGTAGTTCTTCTCGCCCCCTTTCTACTCCCTAAACCAAAGTTATCCGATAAACTTCAAACCGCCCATGGCAAAATTTATCCGATAGGATAAGCAATACCTCAAGCCTTCGAAGAATCCTACTGGCTGTCTGACCACCAAGGCTTTCTCGTTTCCGCTTTCCTCCTCTTTCGCCAGGACTCTCTAGACCTTGTTCCAAGCCTGCACCGTTACTTTAACCGGCGCCAGAAGGTAATCAATCAGGCTAGACGAGGTGTTGTCAGTTGGAATGGCCAAAGTGAGCTTGTTGGAATCGTATGACTGTTTAGAACAATACTTCTTTAGTTTGTTCCAGCCGGCTGCAATCACAGTCATAGGAGCTTGCTATACCACTTCACTTTAGCTACTAGATCAAGATCCTTCTTGGTTACTTGGTGGTAGTTACAGCATGAGCCCTGTTTGTGGCTCACGCCAGGGCCATCCTGGGGGACCGCCCATTTTTTGTCAGTTGCAAGCAACTGAATTTGATGAGGGATGGAATTTGATTTAGCCCTCGTTCTTTCACTACCACACGCTGGTGGTTCATCTGGTACATATATATATATATATATATATATATATATATATATATATATATATATATATATATATATATATATATGTATGTATGTATGTATGTATGTATGTATATACATACACAAACACACACACACACACACACACACAGACACATACACACACACACAAAAACCAACACATTCACATGTTTGTATGTATGTGCTCACACACATATATATCAAAGTGCATTTCCTTCTACGTCCTCCAGATATTCAAATGATACCAAGAGCCTTTGAGATGACATGACTAATGTGGTGTTCTTCTGTTC
>BOPN01005357.1:92500-97500 GCA_017312705.2 Penaeus japonicus
TCTCTCTCTCTCTCTCTCTCTCTCATATGCGTCTGTCACACACATATATTTGTATACGTATATACATACATACATACATACATACATACATATATACATATACACACACACACACACACACACACACATATATGCATACATTGTGTGTGTGTGTGAGAGAGAAAAAGAGAGAAGAAAAGAGAGTGAGAAAGAGAGAGAGAGAGAGAGAGAGAGAGAGAGAGAGAGAGAGAGAGAGAGAGAGAGAGAGAGAGAGAGAGAGAGAGAGAGAGAGAGAGAGAGAGGGAGGGAGGGAGAAAGATGTAAATCAGATCCAAACATAATGGTATTTCCCAGAAAAGGTCAATAATAAACTCTAATTTCCTTCCGTTTACTCCAGTTATCCATAAAAACAGATTCCCGTTTTCTGTAATAGACCGCGTATTCCAGGTTCACTTACATGTATAAATATCTCAATATTCATTTTGCTTTACAGAAAAATGGAAGTCAAAGAATATCCTCAAAAATAAACATTTGATAGAGAGAGGATGAAAGGAAAAGATGATATTTCCCATCTATTTTAAGAGAGTTATTCACCAAAAGGTTTAAAAAGGTAATTCAACACGAGCGGAAAGTGATAGCATTCCTTTCAATATAGAATTTTCTGTCACTTGAACGTCAAGCGGATTGCAACCGTTGATCAAATGCAAGTCTGCAATGGTATACGCTGATTGTTCAACATGTCCATTTCATATTGTATCGTATATATTTGCTAGTTGTTTGTTGTTCTTTCTTTTTGTTATAACTGCGATTACGTATGGGAGAACATTAGAATACTAAAGGGTTTCATAACTAGAATGATAAAAAAATGGCAAAGACGTACTACAAGTAACTTTTCAGCATCAGTAATGGAAATATATACACCTTTTGCATCATTTATTCTAGAAAGTTTAGTAAATATAACAATACATATATACACGATTTGCTGACACCATGTATGTACGTCAGAACGTTTACAAATGTTTAACTCTTAATTCACACGGAGACAAATTTTTGTATCTTACTTCTTTTTATTTTGACTTATGATCATTAGATGACTTAAAGAAAATGCCCATGTGTGGGGTTTGCCTATTACTTTTTCATATATATATATTTTTTTTTTTTCTAAGAAAACTAGATTTATATCATACCATTTTATACCATAGTACCAACTCTCCAAAATTGGAATGTGTACTACGATTTATATATCAATATACCTAATAAAATATACAAAAAATAAACCGACATGTCTGATATATAGAACCGTATATAGTAACAGTAACAACAACAACAACAAAATTAATAATCAAATTGAGGATACTAGATAAAATAGCAACGAAATAACCGAACAATACAAAGCAATAACAGCAATCATAATTATGATGAAGATAAAAATTGATAGCCTAATAAATAAAAAGGTATGACCTGATATACTGAAGTGTAAATAATGATAATAATAATAATGATAATAAATCTTTTAAGGAAGATATCAAGTGACATATGAGGTCCAAACCGATCTTTCATTCGTGATTTCACTCTTAAACCAACATCATCCCAACATGATTTTGATAGTGGAATATTCTCGAACACACATTAAGCCATTAAAACACAACTTAAAGAACTATCATTATCATTACCATGACCATTACTTTTGTTTACATTCCTCTCCCTTTTCCACAAGACTTGCAATCCTTTCATCTCAGCATGATGCTAACCTCGTGTTTTGAACCAGAGGAGAAAAATATATTACGCTGGATCTTTTCCTCTCCCCTGAAGGATACCTTAGACGTTTTCCCTTAATATATCGCCATTATATTAGTCTATATATCACCTGGTAATGACCGCTTCGTGAGCTCGAATTATCTTAAGGGCTCGCACCCGCTGAGGCTTCGAAACAGGAGGACGGACGGAGGAGTTGTAGACACCCTTTTTTATGCCTCCTCTTCCTCCTCCTGATTCTTCTTCTTCTTTCTTCTTATCCTTCTTCTTCTTTTCCTTCTCCTCCTCTTCCTCCTCCTCCTCCTGATTCTTCTTATTATTATTATTCTTTTCCTTCTCCTCCTCCTCCACCTCATCCTTCTGCTTCTTCTCCTCCTCCCCCTCCTCCTCTTCCTCTTCCTCCTCCTGATTCTTCTTCTTCTTCTTTTCCTTCTCCTCCTCCTTCTTTTCTTTCTCCTCCTCCTCCTCCTGATTCTTCTTCCTCTTCTTCTTCTTCTTCTCCTCTTCCACCTCTTCCTCCTCCTCCTCCTCCCCCTAATTCTTTTCCTCGTCCTCCTCCTTCTCCTTATCCTCCACCTCTTCCTCCTCCTTCTTCTTATCCTCCTCCTCTTCCTCTTCTTCTTCCTCCTCCTCCTCCTCCTCCTCCTCTTCCTCCTCCCCCTCCTCCTCCTCTTCAGCTTCTTCTCCTCCTCCTCCACTTCCTCATTTATTGGAACTATCCCTACACATATTTCCCTTTCCCTTCCTCGCCTGCTTACTGACTTCGCCCTCTCGGCATCTAGGTCATATAAGGTCAAGTGAGTGTGGTAATCTGGGTCAGTGGAGGCTTTTCACGTCGTCCCCTTCTTCCTTCTTCTCCCTCTTCCTCTTCCCCCTCCTCTTCTCCCTCCTTCTCTCCCTCTTATCCTCCATTTCCCTTTCCTTTTCCCTTAATCTATACTTCTTTAAAACTTCCTTCTTCTCCTTCCTCCTCTTCCTCCTCTTATCCCTCCTCCTCTCACCCCTCTTTTCCCTATTACCCTTCATTTCCCTTAGTCTATACCTTTTTAAAACTTCTTTATTCTCCATCGTCCTCTTCCACCTCTTATCCCTCCTCCTCTCACCCCTCTTCTCCCTATTACTCTTCATTTCCCTTTCCTTTTCCCTTAATCTATACTTCTTTAAAACTTCTTTCTTCTCCCTCCTCCTCTTCCACCTCTTCTCCCTCCTACTTTCCCTTTCCCTTTCCCTTAATCTATACCTTTTTAAAACTTCTTTATTCTCCCTCGTCCTCTTCCCCCTCTTCTCCCTCTTACCCTCCATTTCCCTTTCCTTTTCCCTTAGTCTATACCTTTCCTTTTCCCTTTCCCTTTCTCTTTCTCTTAGTCTATCTTTAAAACTTCCCTGCTATACACTGGGTCACAACCGCCAAGGCTAAAGAACAACGTACATATACCGCGTTACTTATACTCTTTGGATACACATACATACAATTAAAACTTATGTAAAATATAGCTAAATACTTTTGCTTAAGATAACCGTGGGTGCGTGTGAGTCTCACCTGCCCAATATCTTACCAGTTTAGTAGAGTTAGCTTGGTAATGCATATCATCTTGAAATCAATTCAAACGTATATATGGATAGAAAAATACTTTCGTGAAGGTTGTAAATACAAAGGATGAACTAGAATCACAGGTTTAAAAAGTCTGGAGTGACATGATTTATAAAATTTTACGTCTCATTAATCTTGGAGATCTGTGAGAGAGAATCAGTCCTGTTTGGCAAGCAAGTGCAAGACAAAAAAAAAAAAAAAAAAAAAAAAAATATGAAGATAAAGAAGTGAGAAGAAATTGAAGCCTTAAATTGATTCAGATTTTATACCTCTTGACTAATGGTTCGAAAAGTTCCTCTTGTATTTTTTTTCTTTCTGAAACTAGTCCAAACTAATAATTTGAGGGGACGCGTTTTAAAAGGCTAGAACATGCAATAGATGCAACTGAACGAGCCATTAAGGGTTGCACTAAGTAAATTCTATTTTTTTTTATTTAATTATATAATCCTTTGCTAAAAATAAGCTTGCAGATCTCTCGCAACGTTGCCTGGACTCAGTTGGTTATCTCAGACCATACTTTCAGAAACAGCGTTCAAAACCACAGCTGTTAAGAGAGGTTGCAAACGCACCGGTCTAGTCTCTAGCCTCGAATAGAGGGGGGTAGAGGTTAGGGGGGGGGGGGGTATCCTAGACAATATCATATCCACACCAAATCCTATACCCATTCACGTAATACCGATCGCGTTCCATCTACTATTAATTACGCAACTCCCTCTAGTGATTAGCACAAATAGAATCAGCTGTTTGCTAGCACTAAGAGCATCAACTGTTCCTTTAGCACTAAGAGCATCAAGCTGTTTTACCGTAACACTAAGAGCATCAGCTGTTTCGCTTAGCACTAAGAGCATCAGCTGTTTCGCTTCCAACACTAAGAGCATCAGCTGTTTCGCTTAGCACTAAGAGCATCAGCTGTTTCGCTTAGCACTAAGAGCATCAGCTGTTTCGCTTAGCACTAAGAGCATCAGCTGTTTCGCTTAGCACTAAGAGCATCAGCTGTTTCGCTTAGCACTAAGAGCATCAGCTGTTTCGCTTAGCACTAAGAGCATCAGCTGTTTCGCTTAGCACTAAGAGCATCAGCTGTTTCGCTTAGCACTAAGAGCATCAGCTGTTTCGCTTAGCACTAAGAGCATCAGCTGTTTCGCTTAGCACTAAACGTCAGCTGCTTCATAGCATTAAGAGCATCAGCTGTTTCGCTTAGCACTAAGAGCATCAGCTGTTTCGTCATGACTGTGATTTCTTTTTCGGGCCAGATGTATAAACTCGGAGCTTGGGACGCGAAGCACAAAAGACATTCCCTTAAGGTGACAGTTTCTGGCTGCGCTGATGTCATCGCGCTGACAACAAAAGATTAGCCTGACATTAATTAATGCCAATGTCGGCTACAATGAATGTCATCAGATGCAAATATTTACTTTCAATGCCACAGACACGGAGCCTTATCTATAACTCTCTTATGCCGTCTGTTCGTTGGGGCGAAATTCGCGCAATCTCGATCAATAAGAACAAAGCAAAAGCAAAAAAAAAAAAAAAAAAAAAAAAAAATCCCCCCCCAAAAGCAAAAAAAGTTCTATGCTTATGATATCAAAAGTGAAGTTTTGATAACTTCAAGGCTTTGTGTATATATATATATATATATGATAAAAGTCATCGGGAACGAGGGTTAAGCTAGAAACTT
>BOPN01005358.1:7500-20000 GCA_017312705.2 Penaeus japonicus
ATGTATATATAAATATTTATATATTTATGTATATATATATATATATATATATATATATATATATATATATATATATATATATATATATATATATATATATATATATATATATATGGTACAGAGAAACCAATAAAATACCAATAAAAATGGGTGTTAGGCAGGGCAACACCATCTCACCGAAGCTGTTTACACCTTGCTTAGAGGAAGTATTCAAGAAGTTAGATTGGAAGGAGAAAGAGATTAAAATAGGGATGAACACTTAAGCAATTTAATATTTGCAGATAACATTGTTCTTTTCGGCTGGTCAGCAAATGAATTACAACAATTACTAAGCGATTTGAATGGGGAAAGTCTGAAGATAGGCCTTAAAATGAACATGAAAATGACTAAAATTATGTTCAAAAGTTGAACCCCAGTTAAAGCAAATACAAATACAGGGTGAAGTACATGAAGCAGTAAACAAGTATTTAAACCTAGGGCACCTCATCCACACGAATACATCCTGCGAAGCCAAGATAAAACGGCGAATCAGGCTAGGATGGTGTGTCATCGGTACACATTAATATATTATGAGGTCGTCTGCCACTATATCTAAAGAGAGAGGTTTTTGACCCTGTCATAACATATGGGTCAGAAACACGGACTACAACCAAAGTACTTGAGAGAAATTTAGTAAGTGCTCAAAGAGGAATGGAAAGGCTTATGCTAGGAGTTGGCTTAAGAGACAGAACAAAATTCCACATGGATCAGGCAACAAACAAAAGTAGAGGATATACTTAAGAGCATTAACCTTCTCTGGATGGGTGGTACACTACGGTACCGCACATTCAAGGCCCGTTCGCTGGTTGACACCATGCGGCATCGTTTATATAACTGATTTAGGCCTATGTGTTCGAGAGCCCCGGCATTGTAACATGCAAGGCTGGAATGCCCCTGTCGTGACTGGGTTAAGAAAAAGTGGCAGTAGGCAAGACATATATATCGGAGGCAGAACAACAGGTGGACAAAGAAAACAACAGAATGGGAATTAACACAACACAAAGAGACCAAGGGCAAGACTAATGGCAAGATGGCGTGATGAAATGGCGAATTTCGCAGGAGGGAACTGGAATCAGAGGACACAAGACCAGAATGACTGGAGAAGATCGAAAGAGGCCTACATCCTGATGATATATATTATACATATATATATACATGCAGTATATGTGTATATATACATATATACATGTGTATATATACATATATATGTATATATGTATGTATATACATATGCATGTATATATATAATTATATATATACATATATGTATGTATATACATATGCATTTATTTATATATATACACATGTATGTATTTATATATATGTATGTATATTTATATATATATTTATATATATTTTTTTTTTATGTATATATATATATATATATATATATATACATATATATATATATATATATATATATATATATATATATACATATATATACTGTTGCAGCACGACATGCTTAAGTTACCCCTCTAGTCTCACTCTGTTTTCATTCGTGAGCCAATGTCACTCCGTTTTCTTCCTCTTAGGACTCGGAGCTTTTTGAAATCTTTTAAAGAAGATTTTTGTTCAAAATATATAAAAATACTTGTGTTCTAAAATGTCATTATTTTTGTAGTATTATATTCTTTATATTATGATATAATTACAATCAAATTAAATAAGTTTATACACTGTCTTCATGAACAACAATGCTTAGACACCACTCAGCAGTCGTTTGACTCACACCTTCGCCACTCGGTGCTCCATATTATATTTTCCATTTTTATATATGTCGCCTTAATAGACCTTGTGCGGTAATACCAGTGGAGTAGGCAGCATAGGAAAGACCTTGTGCGGCAATATATTTGGTGCCCAGACCCAGGATACTTGGATTCAGTTGGATTTCCAGTTCCTGACGTCGTTGTTGAAATGGAAGACATAGAGTGCCATGGCAAGCCGTGAGAATCTGGCCCACCACACAAGACACGCTGATCTTTTGACCTCGGCGCTCAACGATAAAGAATCTAGTGCCATTAAGGTGAGAACATATTTAGATACGTTTTTCAGAAGGACAGCAGAATTATAGGAACATCAAAAGATTTATCAACCTACAGAAGACATTGAATTAGTAGGAAAGCCATCAGACGTCTGGTGCTGAATCCACGTCCTGTTTCACCATAATATGCTTTCTCGCATCCGCTGCATGACATGCAGTATAAGGCGCTGTCTGGATTCTTTGTGGACGGCTTTCTGTTGAAGTGTTGGCGATATTGATGGAGCTTCCGAAATGTCTATTTACTGCCTCAGAGATGTTGCACTGAGGTACCACAAAGAACTTTAGAGGGGAAGAGGGTTCGGTTTTTGACCTCGTTATAATGAACTCCGCTTTCTTTCGGAGTTTCAGAAGAAATCCCCTAGGGTATTTGTGTTTCATAAATGTCTCAGTGATGTACTTCATTTCATCCTTTAGGAATTCAGGGCTGCATATCCTCAAAGCCCTGAGGAAGAATCCTATAACAACTCTTGATTTAGTTTTATTGCAGTGTGCGGAGTAATAGTGTATGAAAATCTTTATTCGTTGGATTTCTGTATACTGAAAAACGTCGGTCGTTATCGATCCGATGGATCACAGTATCGAGAAAAGGTAGCTTCTGACATTCCTCTTCCTCTATGGTAAACTGAATCTTGTCGTGCACGGCATTCAGTTGCGTATGCGTTTGCTATAAGCACGATCTCTTAGGGACGATTACCAGGACGTCATCTACGTATTGAAGCCATGTCGAACGTCTGCCGATTATGTTCATATAGTGGTCCTTTTCTAGTGTTTCCATGAAGAGGCAGGCCAGAACCGCGCTTAGTGGTGAGCCCATAGCGAGACCGCTGACCTGTCGATACTCCTCTCCTGCAAACTCGAAAGACCCGAAGCTCACGCACAGTTTCACGAGTTCTATGAAGTCGTGTTCAGGCAGCGGGAGTAAACTATCTTCCATGGTGCTTGTAGTGATTCCCCGAGACATTCCCTTGCCCCAAAGTAAAATCCCGATTGAATCCATGGTAACGTGAATCTCGTCCTGTGTAGGGGTAGGCTGCCACCAGCTGATAAGGGATCAGCACCCGTGTATGTGCGAGACAGTCGAAGACGTGTAAAATGTATGTTATGTATGTGCATGAGTGTATGTCAGTTTGTATGTAGAAAGAAAGAGTTCCTACACAGGACATTGCCGAGCAGGCGTGGCTAGAGTCAGGCAAACATTCTTATTTCAGTGTTTTCCAAAAAAAAAAAAAAAGGACTTGAAAAATATAAAAGTTCCGATCATAGTTTATTATTATATAAATATATTAACACAAAAGGTCTCTCCTCCTTGCATATTCAAAAACTTTTCTTTGGCCTGGCCATGAATTTGTCTATGGCCGCAACCCTTAAAACACAATAAAATTGGCAATAAAAAGAGAAAAAAAACAACAAGTGCCAAAAGGGCACACGTTGTGAGCAGTGCGTTGCCGAGCTATGGGCTCATCTGCAAGAGGCTGTCTGCTCCCGAAACACGGCCTCGCAGGGGTAATATGGGCCTCTTTCCAGGGAGGGAGCATGTGGTAGGCCCTCCTTCCAGGGAGGGAGTGAGTAGTAGGCCCTCCAGGGCAACGCCATCTCTTGGCGCCGCTTCCCCCTCGTGGCGACAAAGGGACACTCGTGCATTGGTCCTGGAGGGATGGCTGGGGCGAAGCACATCACTACAACTCCTCCCCCTCGAAGTTCACAGGCCGCATTGCCAAGGCCTGTGGACTCATCAAGACTGCAAATATAAAAGGGGTTTTAATGCCGAGCATAGTAAAAACATCATCCAGGCAAAAGAATGAATGTAAAAATATAAAAAGGGGAGAGATCCACGACCTTAAATAAAACAAACAGCCAACATTAAAAAAATAATTTATCAAAAATGGCAAAGAAAAAAACTAAAAACAGGCTGAAACAAACAAAGTACCCAAACCTAAAACAAAAGCAAATCTTAAAATTAACCTTAAACTTAAAACAGATAAAAAGAGCCAACAAACAATCAGGGATAACCCACTCTAAAACTACACGGCGAAACACTGTTAGCCCTTCTTTTAAAAGAGGACATAACCGTCAGGGACCACCCACCAACACCTTACAGGGCGAAACTTCCACGTTAGCCCTTCCTTGAAGACGACATCAGGGATAACCCACCAACACCTTACAGGGCGAAACTTCCACGTTAGCCCTTCCTTGAAGACGACATCAGGGACCACCCACCAACACCTTACAGGGCGAAACTTCCACGTTAGCCCTTCTTTAAAGACGACCAATTGCAGCAGTCTCACGTCTGAAAAAAGCTACACCATAGAAGGTCAAAACCTACTTTAGGCAGTTGATCCTTGTTTTTCTCCCGGTTACTCCTACCAGAAACACCGTAAAAAGGAGCCATCAAACAGGGATAACCCACTGCCAACAGCTTACAGGGCGAAACTTCCACGTTAGCCCTTCCTCTTGTGACAATCTCACTTCTAAAAAAAAAGATCAGCTACACTATAAAGGGTCAATACCTGCTTAGGCGGTTGATCCTTGTTTTACTCCCGGTCACTCATACCAGCAACACCGGGAACCTCAGTTCCATCCTCGAGGACGTCACTCACGTCCACATCAGCCTCGGGGAAAACTCTAGCTCCTTTTGTACTACATACCGCTTCATCTGGTTACAATAGTAACGGTTTTCTCGGTAAGGCGGCTGCATCAACTGGCAAATAAAAGTGACAGGGCTTACCCGTTTCTTCTCGCACAGGGCCACGCCACCGGGAACCAAGAGCTCGGCCGTAACTCCTGTCCGGCGGGCGTATTCTCTGACGAGGACAAGGTCCCCCCACCAGAGTAGCCAGGGCATCTTTACAATGTTACTTTTTTTTTTTCTACTATCCCATTAGCCTGGAGATGGAAAGTCGTGAAATATCCCAACTTCATTTTCAATATTTCACATACTTGAGAAAAAGATTTTAAATTCGGTCCCAGGATCTGTTACCAGAATATGAGGTGGTCCAAAAAAAAATATCACATTACCTTCACTTTTTACCCCAACTCGAAGATTCTAAATCCTCCGTGAAGCATCGATAATCTTGGACAACAAACCATCTTTTTAGTACAAACGCTTCCCTCAACCAGAATGGACAATCTTTTTTTAAAAATACCCTCCTGATTAATTCGTCGGAGTCCCTTATGGCTCCGGGATACTCATAAAAACCTTGAAAATAAATATTGCTTCTACAATAACTTAAAAATCCAGAGGAGCTTTATCGATCTTTCTTATATCCTTCAAGTAATTACAAAATTAACATCGGTGGCAAAACATGTCCCCTTAATTTAGCCCACACTTTAACTTTAGACTCTTCCCAGTTTACGGTGTTATCGAACAATTTGACATTATCAGGTCTGCCCCTCTACAAGAAGCCTTCGCTGTGCGAATATAGGCAGAATCAATGGGAGGTCTAGTCAAATGTTAATTCCTAAAAATGAACCTATAAAGCCAAAGAAATGCCTGAAATTACGGTCAATGCTTGCCTGAAACATTCGATCCCACCGCTGATCACCAAAAATAAATAAGAGCTGTAGTGATTCCCCGAGACATTCCCTTGCCCCAAAGTAAAATCCCGATTGAATCCATGGTAACGTGAATCTCGTCCTGTGTAGGGGTAGGCTGCCACCAGCTGATAAGGGATCAGCACCCGTGTATGTGCGAGACAGTCGAAGACGTGTAAAATGTATGTTATGTATGTGCATGAGTGTATGTCAGTTTGTATGTAGAAAGAAAGAGTTCCTACACAGGACATTGCCGAGCAGGCGTGGCTAGAGTCAGGCAAACATTCTTATTTCAGTGTTTTCCAAAAAAAAAAAAGGACTTGAAAAATATAAAAGTTCCGATCATAGTTTATTATTATATAAATATATTAACAAAAGGTCTCTCCTCCTTGCATATTCAAAAACTTTTCTTTGGCCTGGCCATGAATTTGTCTATGGCCGCAACCCTTAAAACACAATAAAATTGGCAATAAAAAGAGAAAAAAAACAACAAGTGCCAAAAGGGCACACGTTGTGAGCAGTGCGTTGCCGAGCTATGGGCTCATCTGCAAGAGGCTGTCTGCTGCCGAAACTTGCTTGCTTGCTTGTTGGATTTATTGGCTATCAACCAGCGGCACAAGCCAAGGTTATTAAGCCAATGATTCCATTTTATTTTATCAATCTATATAAGGTCATAAAGTTTTGTCTCCTTTAGAAAAGTGATTACTTTACTAATTATTTTTTCATTATCAGATAGTAAATTTTTAATATTATATTCTATATTTTTAATTTGAAAATAGTTTTTAATTTTTTGCCTTTGGATGGTGTACTGGTGGCAAGTTATCAAGATGTGTGCTATTGATGTTATTCTATTGCACATGCCACACTGTGGAGGGAAGCTTTTCTCCATGTAAGGAGTCAGGTGGGTGTACCGTGTGGCGTTGACCCTCAATCGGGCAACTACCACCTCTTCTCTTCTGTTCTTTCTGTAAGCTGTATCCCACATTTGTATTTCTTCTTTATTTTTGTTGTTTATTGTGAGGTCGGTCCACTCACTCTGCCACAGGAGATGGATTTTTGCTTTTATAAAAGAGACAAAACACCTGAGATCTGTGTGGATAATACCAGGCTCCAGATCGCCAGTCGACCCGGCTAGTTTGTCAGCCTGTTCATTACCATGGATACCCGAGTGTCCAGGTACCCATATCAGTTTGATTGATTTATTGGCACTATGCATTTTACGAATGATATTACCCTGTATTTCATTATAGGTGGTTTCTAGTGATTTAATGGCTTTAATTGAACTTAACGAGTCTGAAAAAATGACTATTCTATCGTGGGTCGTCGATAGGGCAAAATCTAAAGCTTTATCTATTGCAAAAAGTTCGGCAAGAAAGATCGATGTATGATTCGGCAAACGAAATCTCAACTGACATTCAGTCGACCATACACCCGCTCCCACACACTCGTCTGTCTTGGACCCGTCGGTATATAAATGAAAAAAGGAAAGATGTTTAATTAGGATCTCTCTGAACCTCTGGCGTACCTCCACCTCCGACACCGTAAGTTTGGCTGATGGTAGCCAGTCTACAACAGTAGAAAAATTGGCATTTTACGGTGCTATATTTGATTGAACCAGGGTATCGATGGTAGAGAGATCTATACCGACTTTATCTGTGAGGTCATGGAGTCTATTGCCCAGCGGCTTCCCGCCGCGATACTGGGGCCCTACCTGCCGGCGCAAAACATCCCTGTTGGGATGTTGGGGCTGCCTGGCTACCTTCGCGGCATAGGTCAGCGCAAGCTGGCCGCGTCTAAGACGGAGGGGAGGTACTCCCGACTCTACCTCTAGGCGCTCGGTGCGAGTGCACTTAAGGGCTCCAAGACAGACTCGTAAACACGCATTCTGCACAAATATTCAAACCTTCAGAGTTGAGCTCGTTGCCGAGCCATACCCGATTGACCCATAATCTACTTTAGATCTAATCAGGGATTTATATAACATCAGTAAAGACTTTCTATCAGCTCCCCATTTGTGTCCAGAAATGCACTTTAATAAATGGAGTGTTTTTTGACATTTATTCTTTAACTGACCAATGTGGTCTTTCCAATTTAATCTACTATCAAAGAGTAGACCAAGAAATCTAGCTGAATTTTGAATAGGTATTGGATGGTTGTCTAGAGTTAGCCTGATGTTGGGCTTTCTCCTATGTGTAAAAACCACGCCAATACTCTTTCTTATGGAAAACTTAAAACCCCACTGGAGGCCCCAGTTATGAATCATATCCAGTGCCAATTGGAACTGATTTGCCGAGAACTCTGCATTATTGCTGGAGTGCCATAATGCACAATCATCGGCGTACAGTGAGTATTTAAGATTCCGAGGAGGAGATGGTAAAATGTCATTTATTACACATAAAAATAATGTGGGAGACAAGACACTTCCCCGTGGAACCCCGTTTGCCTGGACAAAAATGTCCGAGAAAGTGACGTTGTCAGAAAATAATTTGACAGAAAACGTTCTGTCAGAAATGAAATTTTGGATGAAACAAGGCAAGTTTCCACGTAATCCGAAAGCATAAAGTTTTCTGAGTAGGCCATGTCGCCAAGTCATGTCGTAGGCTTTTTCTATGTCTAAAAATACTGATATCAAAAAATGCTTTTTGGCAAATGCCTCATGAATATGATTCTCTAGGGTTTTTACTAGCTGATCGAGAGTTTGGCGTCCCTTTCGGAAGCCGCACTGCTCGTCAACTAGTAAATTTCTGGTATTTAAAAAATGCAATAGCCTACTATTAACAATTCTTTCCATGACCTTGCATAAGCAACTTGTCAACGCAATTGGGCGGTAAGAGATGGCGGATCTGGGATTTCCCCCTCCTTTCAATATGGGAATGATGTGGGCGAAGTGCCATGAATTTGGAAAAGTCTGGCTTTTCCAAATATCATTGTACACTTCTAGCAACTTAATCATGTCATCATGATTAAGATGCTTTATCATCTCATATCGAATCTCATCGGGGCCTGGGGATGTTCCTCTACAGGCTTCTAGGGCTCGGACAAGCTCATTCATAGTTAGATCTTTATTGTAATCAAAATTATCTCCTGTGGCAAAGTGAATTGGTTGCAGCTCGGCTGCTTCCTTGGTGGTCAGGAATGCAGGGTTGTAATTTTCCGAGCTGCTTGTATAAGAGAACTGCCTGGCGATTGTGTTAGCAATGTCTCTAGGTTCATCATAATTAATTCCCTCATGAATAATGTTTCTGATTTTAGTTGATGATTTTTTTCTATTGATTCTATTCACTGTGGACCAAACCTCTGATAACTTTGTGTTGCTGTTAATCGTAGAGACAAAGCTTCGCCAGGAGTCTCTTTTGGCTTGTCTAATTGTTCTACGAGCCCTAGCTCTCGCTTGTTTGTATTTGCGAAAGTTCTCGTTGGTAATATTATTATGGAAAAGCCTGTAGGCCCTATTTCGTTCACATAGCGCCCTGCGGCAATCTGGTGTCCACCATGGAACTCTATGCTTAACGCTATCTGTCGAAGTCTTAGGTATGGTTGCCATTGCTGCATTTATAATACAATTTTGAACATTGTTTACTTTATCATCAATGGTTTCTCCAACAACTTCGAGCTTGACGCTCCTTGTGAAGGCGACCCAATCTGCTCTTTTTACGTTAAATTTGGGTGCTGAAGGCGTCCTCGTGGTGTCGCATGAATATTGAATATAAATAGGAAGGTGATCGCTTACCAACGAGTCGTCAATGGTGTGCCACAGGCACTTGGCTGCTAGTGTTGAGGAAACCAGTGATAGGTCAATAAAGCTCAAATTACCGGTATTATCGTCTATTCGCGTTGGACTACCATCATTTAGAAGAACCAGATCAGAGTCGTTGATCAACTTAACTACTTGCTCACCTCTACCATTCACCCGTGGGGAACCCCATGATGTATGACGAGCATTAAAATCACCTAGAATTAATTTATTGTTTGGCAGACTGTCCTGAATAGCAAAAAGCTCATCATAGATTAACCTTTTATCAGGTGGACAGTAAGCTGAGCATATAGTCAGATACGTGTTATTGAATTTTACTTTGCATGCGACGTGTTCCAAAGTAGAATTAATCGTCACTTCAATGAAAGGGAGATTCTGGTGGATGTACATGGCGACCCAAGCCCACCCTTCCCTCTCGGTCTTTTCTACAAAGATGGTAGTTTCTTAGCGATACGACCTCGTCAGAGACTTGGTCGTTTAAATGGCTTTCTTGTAGTACGATAATATCGGGAGCATAGGACGAGGCTAATAATCTAAGAGAGTTTACTTTTGATCTAAGACTTCGACAGTTCCATTGTATGATGGTATACGCGTGGATTACGTTTTATGGGGTTTGGAAGTGCCTTGTCCGGTGGTTTTTATTTTCTTTTTTTGGGAGGGAGGCGCCTCCTCCTCTCCCTCGCTTCCCGAGGGCCTCTCTCGGGAATTTTTGGAGACAGTAGTCTCCATGGCCTGCTCCCCTCCACCAGAGAGACGCCCGGCGGAGGACGATCTGCTCTTACGAGCAGAACTACCACCAGACGAAGTTCTAGTGGGGGTCGCCTGGACGAGAAGGTGCGATCCGGATTGTGATTTGGTATCGACCTCCTTAAGATGCTGTTTTTGCTGGGTTGATTCAGCAATTTCTTTAATTGTCTTATTCAATTCTTTGATCTGATTCATTAAGTCCCTTACCGTTTCTTTTAATTCTGCAATTTCCTGATCTTTAACTGCGAGCTGCTGATTAACACTGCTTGCACTGGAAACAGTGTTAGTTACTGCTGAGGCGTAAGAAGTATTGGGTTTGCTTGTCAAACCTTCCACTTTCTTCTTGGCCTCACGGTAGCTAACATCGTGTTCTCTCATGTATGCTAATGTCTCAGTCTCCTTCTTCAGGCTACTGCAATCAGCAGAGCCTGACTGATGGGGACCTCCACAGTTAGCACACTTGAGTGTCTTTTCCGTACATTCAGTGGTATCGTGTTCTCCAGTACATTTACCGCAAGTGAATTTGTTAGTGTCCTTATCATTGCATCTTAATGAGGTGTGTCCAAATTTTTGGCATCTATTACACCGCATTGGCTTTTGAATGTAAGGTCGTACTTGAACAATCTCATATCCGATTTTGACAGTACTTGGAATTTTATTTGAAGCAAAGGTCAAGAAACACAATCCGGTCTTTGTTCACAAGATTCCATCTTTCTTGGTCATGCAATTTACGTCCACAACGTTTTGGTCATTCATGGCATCAAGAATTTCGCTTTCTTCCATTGTCCTCAAATCCCTGTGAAAGATTACTCCCTTACAGGTATTTGGGCCAACAGGAATAGTTACTTTTACTGTAATGTCATGAATCTGCGTCAGCTTAAGTAAATCGTTAACCTGAGACTTAAATTGCACTTTCACAAGGAGGCTACCATCTCGCAACTTTCGGACAAAATCAAAACTGCCTCCCACTTGACCATCAAGGACCTTCTTAATGATAAAGGGGTTGACATTCTGCAAGGATTGATTTTCTTTCATGCAACGGATGTTCACGCACCTTGCGTTCTGGGGAGGGATATTAATGTGTCGTCTGGGTCGGTCATTGGTCGGGGTTCCATTATTGGTCAAAGTGGTCTTAGAGTGGTTCTGAGTCGCCCTCCTCCTTGGGGAGGAGGAAGGGTAGCCGGGGAGTCAATCATACTGGGTGTCGGACCAGGTCCGAACCCTGGGCCAAAGCCCGTTGTCCTGAGGGGACTACCTTTTCCCTTAACTTTTGGATCAACCTAATCCCAATAGCTAAGAGAGGATAAAATAAAACAAGTCTTTCAGTTAATCGTCCTCACCCCCCCTTAGTGGAAGCCTGGTTGCGTTCTCCAGTACCAACTAAGGGATCGGAGTTGTGTGTAAGACACCTTCCAACCGCCGAACCTGCCTAGTGCGAGGGACGGTAAGTTGGTGCCCACCCCCCAAGCGAATACAGGAGCTCACAAGGAGACTCCCGTAGGCTCAGGAAAGTCACACAGAAAAATGGAAAAAATTTAGGAGGAGAGAAAAGTTGCGCCCAAAGGACGCCCCAGACTACTGGGCCTCCCTACCCAGGGGTCAGCCCGTAAGGGCTACCCTGTGGTAGAAGAGAGCTGCGGGTCTGGGGTGGGGGCTGACTATTCTACTGTGGTCTCGTGTCACCTTCAAAATAAAAGCACTGAAGGTGCAGAAAAGCACTTAAAGTGCACAAAATCTGTATAAAACAGCGCTTTACTCAACTTTGTTTTACTTTACTTAAACTTCAGAAGCAACAATGCCGAGCAAGACCAGAGGCCCCGAAACCAGGGTAGCTCTGGTGTCACAAGACTTATTCTTTGTTGCTGCTGCGTTATGAAAACAGGGTGTGAGCCTTAAGGAGTCTCATACACGAGTCCGGGTCCCGAAACACGGCCTCGCAGGGGTAATATGGGCCTCTTTCCAGGGAGGGAGCATGTGGTAGGCCCTCCTTCCAGGGAGGGAGTGAGTAGTAGGCCCTCCAGGGCAACGCCATCTCTTGGCGCCGCTTCCCCCTCGTGGCGACAAAGGGACACTCGTGCATTGGTCCTGGAGGGATGGCTGGGGCGAAGCACATCACTACATGCTGACGACCCTCTCAGCTGCTCGGACGGCTCCGTCAGTGGGAACATTAGTGAAAAGGGATTTGACGTCAAAACTAGCCAGCTTCTTATTTTTGCACCTAGAATTTTGGAGTCGTTTAATGAGATCGTCGGAATTCCTGAGGTGGGAATCACTACATGGGAATTATCACCACTTTTATCCATTTGTCACAATGAACTCAGTTCATATATATATATATATATATATATATATATATATATATATATATATATATATATATATATT
>BOPN01005358.1:50000-52500 GCA_017312705.2 Penaeus japonicus
TGGAATATTCAATGCATGATTTACAATCTTATTAAAGTAATATCCAGTTTGAATTTGACAATATAATTTATGCATATGCATATATGGATTTTTTATATCATTATTATCTTTTCATTACGGTTTTGCTTCCTTAAAATAGCGGGAATTGACTGTAGGACTTTAGTCATATATAATTGCGCATCTATTTTCTGTAACAGTAACAGGCTTTGAATTGAGCAAATATTAGAGAATTTCACAATCATTAATCTTAACTCCTGATTGTAATGGGAACAGGTCGAGTTAACATCTTTGGCACCGATATGGAAACCAACCATCAATTGAGTCAGAAGCCACTGGTAGAAATCTCTCATGTAAATCCTGCAATAAACGATGGAAGGATCACCTGCACAGTCAAGGGACGAGCACTCAGAGAATAATGGGAATGGTGTAGAAAAATAATACATAGAAAGTCTCAAATGTTCCAAACTAAGAACATTAAGATTTCACAATTTCAACGGGATCCTATGAGTTTGTCATTTCGTAACGAGTCTGGACATTCACTTCAAAACATTGGGCGCCGTGTGAATGATTTTGTGATAAAGAACGCACAGATCAGAGGCCGAAAGCAGGTGTCGCTGAGCCCTGTGATCCTCATTTCTCTCTAACACACACTGACATGAGGCCTAGTATTAAAAGTTATCTTCGTTTAACTGAGGGATCATTGGAAGAATAGCTTTGATAAGTGGAAGTAATATTGGCAAGGCTGAGAATCTGGCACAACAAAATTGACTCGGATTGGTGATAGGTGGAGGTGATGCTCCTCTTTGCGAGGAATGCTGGGAGTCTTGAACAGTCGCCCATGTTGTCGAAAGCTGAACAGAATTCTTAGACCGAAAGCTGAACAGAATTCTTAGACCGAAAGCTGAACAGAATTCTTTGACCGAAAGCTGAACAGAATTCTTTGACCGAAAGCTGAACAGAATTCTTAGACCCAAAACATATGTGCCTGTCTCCCCCATCTACAGAAGGGGTATTGGGAGATTATGATGCCGTGTATTTTCAGTTTCATCAAAGAAACTGATGAATTTTTTTCATAATAAATGGAAGGAGCATTGGAGGCATATCATGAGAAAAGAGACTTTAGAGGACCAGCACCTACTTCAGCCGACAAAAAGAAACTGCATTTACATGGCTGAGAATCAGACACACTTGATTGGCTGAATTGATGGTTCATGGCTGGGGGTGAGACCCGGCTTTGGCAATCGCCCTCCTCTCTCCTTTTCTCTTCTCTCTTTCAGTTTAGCATTGTCCCTCGGTTTACTATGAATCTTTGCGAAATAATATTTTATTTTCATGCAAATATAATATCGGAGAATTTCGATAATTCACATAGTTACGAATAAATGAAAGTTACTCCAAAAACATATCTAATTATCAAAAAGGGGCGTTTTTCCCATCGGAGAGTCATCGGTTTGAACCCTAGGGAAAAAATCATTACAAACTTCTGCAAGTCATTTTTCCTTCCTTCTTTCGCCAGACAGTCGAACTGCAATTTCTTCAGAAGATTAAGCACGCTTATTTGTTCCACTATTTTCGCTTAACCCTCCCGTGGACTAATTTGCTTTCGCCCATGCGTCTTCCTACGCATATAAAATATGTCAATAATTGTGCCGAGAAATGTATTCTGAGTCGATAGATAGATAACACCACGATCCCTAACCCGAGTACTGCATAGATTCTGAGTGTGTGGCTAAAGTCTCATTTCTTGGTGGTGGAGTGGGGGTGGGGGTTGTTTATCCGATGTGGGCGAACTCTGTCCTATCTTTTCACTTGCCTTCCACTTGCTTTTCTCCCTTTTCCCCTCTCGACTTACCGTTCATTCGTTTTCGTTCTGTTCACACGCTTACGCTTTCCTACCCACCACCTTCTACTGTGCCCTAATCCTCTGCCATTCCCGTTGATATCCTCTACCCAATCCTGATTCGAATTCGAACTTAACAATTAATTTAATCTAAAGGAGAGCGCTCAAGCACTTCGGAGATAATTCCCGCCCACGCAGATAACATAAATATATGGCTGCGATATGATTAATATTCTTACTTTTTATGTTTTTCTTAACTGTTTGATAGGTATTGTATGTTTATTTATTTTAACTAACATCATTTTTACTGAATTAGTTTTATAACTATTTTCGTAATGGCAAAGCTAACCACGTCTTTTTTTTATTATTAAACTCCTTTACTATAGCTGATCTTATTTATGATTTTAGGTATTTTGATTCTTAAATAATGATTCATGTTGCTTTTACTTTTGAATTGTGGATTTTTATTGTTCTCTGATTAGGATATGCCACGTCACCAGTCTTATATCGCATTTATCAATTAATGAGCGATTTTGGGGGAACCCAGTAGGAAGTGCATACTGTTTTGCAATGATATCTTACTTCTGCTTTTGTTTTATTGATAAATCTTACGGTGATTTCAGTTTATTTTATTTTACGCTGCCATATTGACGTTTTTTT
>BOPN01005358.1:75000-77500 GCA_017312705.2 Penaeus japonicus
TATACCTATGAGTTCTTTTTGTCAACATCTGAATAACCGATTCCCCTATTGTGAGACCATCTTCATGCGCAGAATTATTTCCTTCACACAATTTGAAGGAATCAGAAAGCCCTCAGAGGAGCAACAGCAGCATAACTTGAAGGCAAATCACACAATCGTTTTTCTCTAATGAATTGTTTGAATCCATAGTGACTATAGTATGGTTCCATAGCTTTATCTCCTGCCCTTATCAAGGCAAGAGGTTCAGCTAACTCCTTGACCATCTTGTTGAAGTAATCGAAAATAGGTCGGATTGTGTTGCATATACATAGAATTTGAAATAATTCCTTTCTGATGAGATCTCCATCAGATCCAGCTCCATCACCAAGCTACGTCCACACCTGTAGCACACTCATCAACATATAAAAAGGTATAAGTAAGCAACTGCGACCTCATCGTTCATGAATGTCACATGCAGATTGGTAAAGCATTAGAAAACTACAAACTTCTAGTATTCGGGTAAAGCAAATAACGGCGCATCAGGAGATATAGGTCTACATTGTGCAAATATATGTTATATTCAAGTTTATATTTATAATTTAACTTCCTTAACATTAATAATCATATTCACACTCAACATAATTACCGCAAACACTAAAGTAAGTGGGTATCATTGAAAAAAAAATAAAACAACTTATCTTATGGAGTTCCATCGGAATATTAATTTTCCAACAGCTATAGAAATGAACTCGCCTTTCCCCGTGTCAATTTTACTTCTTTACAGTGATATTTTATTCATCATTCTATAAGATTTACCAAATATTATGACATGACTTACCTGAACAACAAAAGAAGGCAACAAAAACTTTCCTTTAACAAGATAATTTTGTGAAAATATTTTCTTGTATTGGAAAATGTGGGATTTCTTCCTTTTTTTAAAGTTAGGAAAGACTGTAATGAAAAACCGAAAATCAACCTTTTCTATAATATATTGATAATATAAAATGACAAAAACATAATTCATTTATGCTCAAGAGATGTTTAAAAAGTACATAACTTACGTTCCTTTAAAGGAACATTATGCGTTCGTGGGTTAATTGTATTACATTCTTACTCTTGCTAATTACACATATATCTTGTCAACAGTAATAAATTATTTTAAATCTTTTATCAGTTTCTTCTTTGCAACTATGAGCGAATTGCGAAAAAACAGCAACCAGGAATCCCAACAAATTCATATTCTATGAGACATTAACCAGAGGAGGTCAGTGGGCGTAGAAATCATATGCATATTCCGCCAATAATCCTATGAGCGCTAGGAAAACGTATTCATAGATTATCACAAACGCTTGAATCGGTAAATTTGATATATTTTAACCTCAGTGCAAACGGAAAACGATAGGACGGTGTAGAATATCAGCTCCTCTTCACAAGGACATTCTGTTTGCGCTAATTCAAAGGTTTCGTGGTTCTCCCAGCGTGACTAGAGTTATCGAACCGATGAGTTTCAGTATTGGGAAGAGGGAGGTGTGCGCTTTGCCTTCCACTTCCTCAGGGGCGCGAACATTTACGAGAATTGGGCCTGTTAGGCTGACGCTTATCCAAACTTTTACATAAATGTGTGTATATATATGTATATATATATATATATATATATATATATATATATATATATATATATGAAATATAAATAAAAAAATGAATAGTATAAGTAAATTTTGACAAGAATATATATTAGAAAAGTTAAAAAAAGGAACAGGATTTGATGCAAGGAATAGCATAAATACCTGAAGAAGTACCAAGAGTACCGTTGGACGCATTGTGTTTGACCAAAGACTTACGCAACGTGTTAGGATAAGTAAAAACTATATCGATATCCACTTTTTTAAGTAACTGACGCTTGTCATCGAGCGATTGGTTAAACGGCACAACTAGTAAGTTATCGGACCTGTCCTTACGCGTGACCTGAGTTTGTGAATAAAATTTGGATCTAGCATATGAATGTGCTTGTTCTGAGAAAAACTTAGGGCAACCAAGATTTTAAAAAGATTCTATAATGTTCTCTATCAAATAAACTCATTATCACTGATTCTATATGTTCTGAGAAACATAGCCGAGGCTACTGATTTCTAAATGAATAAGGGATGATATGAGATGAAATGAATATAGTCAGCAACATGGGTGGGTTTTCCGTAAACTGAAGAATTTATATAACCGTTGAAATTACGTAACATTATGTTAAGGAACGGTAATTCACCTGCATTCTCCCATTCTACTTTAAATTTAATGGTAAGAACAAGATTGTTTAGTTTACGCAAAAAATAATCGAAATCCGTACGGTTTACAGGCCACACAGAAAAAATACCATCAACATACCTAAACCAGATCGAGCCCGTACGAAAGATGTTAGAATCTCTTTTGATTTATATATGTATATATACACACATATATATGCACACACACAAGCATAGATACGTGTGTGTGTGTGTATATATATATATATATATATATATATATATAT
>BOPN01005358.1:87500-90000 GCA_017312705.2 Penaeus japonicus
TTATTATTATTATCATTATCATTATTATTATAATTATTATTATTATCATTATTATTATTATCATTATCATTATCATTATCATTATCATTATCATTATCATTATCATTATTATTATTATTATTATTATTATTATTATCATTATTATTATTATTATCATTATTATTATTATTATTATCATTATTATTATTATTATTATTATTATTATTATCATTATTATCATTATTATTATTAGCATTATCATTATTATTATTATTATTATTATTACTATTAGCATTATTATCATTATTTTTATTATTATCATTATTATTATTATTTTTATTATTATCATTATTGTTATAACAATTATCATAACTATTATTGATATCATTATTACTATTATAACAATCATCATAACTGTTATTATTATCATTACTATCATCATTACCATTATTATCACTTTATGGTTGTATGTTATGGTTGTTGTTATCATTATTTTTATTTTTACTACTGTTATTATTGTCATTAATATTTTTTATCATTACTATCATCGCCAACATTATCCTCCTCCTCATAATCCTGTTATTATTATGATTCTCATGGTTATTATGCTTATGATTGGTGTTATTATCCCTTTTTTCACTATTATCATTATTATTATTATTATTATTACTATAATTATTATTACTATTATTATTATTATCATTATTATTTTTACTATCATTACTACTACTGCTACTAACATTACTACTACTACCATCATTATTATCATCATCATTATAATTACCATAGTCACTACCATCATTATCGTTGTCTTGATAATTAATATGATGATAAATATAACTACCAATTCAATACTTTTCCTCGAAAGTATGTACGCTAAGTTTTGCATAAACTGCTTAATGTTGAAGCTTAATTCACGTAATCCCATGTAATACTACGGCGTGTAATGTAAGCCATTAATCTTTTAGATTCTTTGACATCTCTAACCCTGAAGTCTTATTACCTAAATTGCTTTTATTTTTTTCAAAGCGTCAGTTAAGAATTGTTCTGATTGGGATATAGGAATTGTTCTCATATACATTTTTAGTATATTAGTTTTATATTATATATATAGTTATCTATTTTGAATGCCTAGTTTAACATTGTATTTTCAACAGCTTGAATAATCTACCATATATAACAATGATAGGTAAATTTGGAGAAAACATAAAAATGATACACAAGTTTTATAGTTCAAATTTTCATTATTGTAAAATGCCTCCCAGTCACGTTTTAAGTTGATTAAACTTTCATTGTATCCCAGGTTTCATGGACGTTAATATTTCAATACCATACATGTATTTACTGATATTTAGATACACAGATTTGAAACCTAAATATATACATACATGCATAAATACATACATACATATAGATAGATAGGTAGATACATATCGGATATAGAAATACATATAAAGCAATTTTGTATATATAATTGTGCGCGTACGTGTCCCTATATGCATGCACGCACGAATGATTTTTTTTTACTTATAAAAGATTCTAAATAATTTATATATGCAAAACAATAGAAGATAATTACGGTTTCATCGCATATTTAGAATATTGTATTTTACTCTTTGCTTGTTCTATGCAGAAAAATATCAGGAAGGTACTTTGACAGAAGTACCGGATCAGATCATGTGACTCTATCGGATGATTGACAGGTCGAGATATGGCTGTTGGGTTGGGGATTCACACCTTGCCATCACAGTCTTCAGGCACAAGATTATGCTTGGTCGCTGCCGGCTCCTCCTTGCCTGGCATACGAGCAATTCCAATATTTATGTCCTCATAAGAACGAATAATGAACATTTATCAAAAATATTTTAATTATAGCGTGTTCTCTAACCCTTTCTTAGTAAATCTGGCTACTCAAATTAACGTAAATTCTACTATTTAAATTTCAAAAAAAATCAACGACCTGTGACAACTAGAAAAATGTTCGCCTCTGGAGGGGTGACAGGGAAAGGGTTAAATGTAAGATATGCAGAATTCAAACTTACGAATTACCTCTATGAATATTTAATATATCCCTTCATCCAGATGGCCTTTTCACTGGCAAGCCACTAAGCCACTCATAACCAAGAGCCATCGAGAGCACGTGGAAGTGCGTGAAACTTCGAAAAAAACTCGTTAAACTTTGAGTCTCCTTTCGCAAACAGTGGTACGGTTGGGAGTGTGTGTGTGTGTGTGTGTGTGTGTGTGTGTGTGTGTGTGTGCGTGCGTGCGTGTGTGTGTGTGTGTGTGTGTGAAAGAAAAAGAAGAGAGGAGAGGGAGAGAGCGAGCGAGCGAACGAGAGAGAGAGGGGGGGTGGGGGTAGAAATAGACAAAATCGATTCAGAAAGAAACAGACAGATGGCTAAAAAAAAAAAAAAAAAAAAAAAAAATAGAAATACAGAAAAAATGTGTCAGATGTAGTTATCAAATGTGCTTTCCATTAGGGACACGGTTTTTATTTGAGCTTTGTTATATGACACTCTGA
>BOPN01005358.1:95000-99646 GCA_017312705.2 Penaeus japonicus
GGGAATAGAAGGATTGTGAATGGTGATAAGAATGAGATTATCCCCATTTGGGGAAATATGGGATATTTTGTATTTATAACGATAATGAACTACTATCATCATTAACGGTATAATTGTCATTATTATCATCATTATTACCATCACTTTTACTATTATTTCTATGACACTTTTGATACTGATACCACTTGGATGGCGAACATTTGTGCGGAAACATCAACTTAATACATCCTTAATAATACCTTACTCATTAAATTCTAAGTTGAATAAATTAATGTATGAATATATATATATATATATATATATATATATATATATATATATATATATATGCATATATATATATATATATATATATATATATATAAATATATATATATATATATATATATATATATATATATATATATATATATATATATGTATATATATATATATATATATATATATATATATATATATATATATATATATACATATATATATATATATATATATATATATATATATATGCATATATATATACATATATATATATATATATATATATATATATATATATATATATATATATATATATATAGAGAGAGAGAGAGAGAGAGAGAGAGAGAGAGAGAGAGAGAGAGAGAGAGAGAGAGAGACAGAGAGAGAGACGAGAGAGAGAGAGAGAGAGAGAGAGAGAGAGAGAGAGAGAGAGAGAGAGAGAGAGAGAGAGAGAGAGAGAGAGAGAGAGAGAGAGAGAGAGAGAGAGAGAGAGAGAGAGAGAGAGAGAGAGAGAGAGAGAGTACGAAGCAGAGAAAGCGAGAGAGAGAGAGACAGAAATAGAGACTAAGAGAGACATACCTAATGTATATGCGTAAACGATCCAGTGGCAAAACTTGTTAGGAGTCACATATTACAACCCTTTTGTATGACATATTCTGCATGTGTGTTCGCTTGCATATTCTTCCTTTATACCGTAAACGCTAATACTCAGCACGCTCACGGCCACGAAGCAACACACATTTGCAAACACCTGTTGCTATTTCAACACCAACAGTAATGGTTATCATGCAATATTCATTCTCATGTTTACAAACATTTGAAAATGGCATCCAATCTCCTATTACTTTTTTTTTTCATCTACCTATCTTCCTTTGCAGTATTCTTGCCGGCTTTTCCCTCTTCCCAAAGTTACCTCACCTGACTGCATTTCGGCCTTTTCGTCTCCGAGACTCTCTCCCACGTCATGATGCTTGGTTCTGTGTTCGGGCCCGTCTGGGTGTAGGCGAACCGTAATTTAACTTCGAATTCTCTTGTGAATTTCTCTTTCCGCCGAAAAAAGGCGTAGTGTTTTCTGTCGCTGTTGGTATTTCGGGGAGTTCTCTAGACTTCTTTTTCTGCTCTGCTTTTTCGTTTTTATGTATTTGCTTTTATTTTTTTGCTTGTAGTTATTTTCTGGTGTTAGTGTTTGCTGTTGCTGTTCATTGGAAGAGTGTCATACCTTTGTTTATTTTTCGCGTATAAAAACTCGACAAAAGGAAGTGCAACAGTAGCTGTCCAACTCACGCATGAATACCGGTCTACTGTTATTTTTGGTTCTTTGTTCAAAGGAATGTAATGTCATTGTGTTCACTCTCACATGTACGCAACAATAACTAAATGTTCCTGTCTTTTATTCGAATCGCACGTTTTTTCATTTAAATCCTAGCTTTCAGTTAATCATGTTGGATTATTTATGTTGGGCACTTTTTAGCACTGGCATATGATTACGACATTTTAGTGTAAAATTGTCAGCATGTGGATAAAATTACGTATAAAAAGATTATATTTGAATTCACTAAAGAAAAATTTCAAACACAGAAACCAAAAGGAAAATAAGTATGTGAATAAGCATAAATGCCACAGCAATGCTCGCCCTGTTCACTATAAGCTTTGCATCTTTCTATCCCCGCACGTCATTAACACAGTGATTTTAAAACGCGTCAATATTCAGGGCGTATTGAATACCTACTATTGACAAAGAGTATTAAAGCGAAGCGTTATGATGCTAGTTGCACTATGCAGAGGAATTTCGTTATTGAGCCAGAAAGAATGTTCGACATCCTGATGCCGTTCAGCCAAATTGCAAATGGTAGGAAATTCCATAAAATTGTTAGATATGATATATATATAACTGCTAAAGTAAGTCTTAGATTAAACATTCACTGCCAATATCGAAGAAAAGTCTGTTAAAGTAAAAGTAACAAGTAACATGTCCTGAAAGTTACAAAAGCAGATTATATAAAGTCATGTTTATACAATCGTTAATCCCGTAAATGTTACATATTTATATCAGAACCAAGCATGATTGAAGAACTTTTTAAATGTTTCTTTTATATTTTTGCGGTTATTGACTTTTATATAAAACGTGTTTGGTATATTAGTGAATTTTCAGAAACAAAAAAATACTCATTAGAAAAGCGAAAATTACTCTTCCTAATCCCCCCTTTCCTCCCTCTCTCATTGTGTTTCAGTATATCTTTATCTTTGCATCTCAGTGTATCTTTCTCACTCTCTATTTCAGCATCTGAAGAGAAAACCTTATTTTTTTCGCTCTCACTTTATTTCTTTTTTGTTTCCTGTATACATTATGAGTTAGAAATATATCCAACAACTATAGTTACAGTATAGTAGACACGTACCTAAAAATAAGGATAAGTGGCAACAATAGCAGGTTTATCTGCTGAAACCATCATTAACCCCGACATATTCATTGTCAGTAAATGCAGCTTAACTTTTTTTTTCTTTTTTTCTTTTTTTTCTTTTTTTACATTGAATTCTTGTTTTAAATCCCAGATTTGTTTGATCTTTTAAACTTGTCTTTCTTTCTCTATTTTGTCACCAGGATTATCACCAGAATTATCCTTATTTACCATTGGATTAAATGACAGAAACAACTACAGATAACATTTAAGATACAAAATACCTTACTTTTCTTTCCTTTTTTTTTCCTTTTTTTTATAACTAATTCATCACTAATATGGTTCGGTGTATTTTTAGCACAGAAATGGACACCAAATCACACACACGGACTCGATATCACTCATATTCTCGTTTTTGCCTCTATTGACAGTGTAGAAAAAAAAAATTTTCTTCGATACATTTTGAAAAAATAGAGTATTAATTTACCTTAAGATCTTTATATAATCTTTATAAAAATGTCATATAGACCTTTGTAATGAAGTCGATGTGATGACCTCATTATGATGTGATAAAGGTAATAGTGACAACGACGATGGTGATACGAGTGATGGTGATCATGATGGTGAGATGCTGATGATGTTCATGATGATGACCATAATGATTATGATAATATAACGATGAAAATTATATGATATATAAATAACAAATTGTTTAGTTAGTATGAATAATGACACACGCACACACAGAGAGAAAGAGGGAATGAGAAAGGGAAATGGGAAGGTAGAAAAATAAAGATATTCCCAATTTTTGAGAGAAACCGTATTTAATATAATATCCAAGCCAATTATAAGCGTTCAGACTCCGTAGTTCTGAAGGAGAACGAATTGAAAACTATCCACAAAGTTTATACCCTAAGTACCGGGAATTGAAAAGACAGCTGCCAGGAATTACAGTGAACCCTCAGACTAGTAGTGAATATTTTACCTGTCGAACTCTTTAATTCAAGAGTTCGTAATCGCTTTAGAAGAAGTGACTTTCTCCTTTTCTATTATATAAAACATAGCTTGACGTACCACTGGTATTAAAGATACTTAAATATTTGTAACCTCAGTAAGTTGATATTGATGAAGAAGAATGAAGACATATTGGCCGATCAGGCTACCTTATAGTGGCTTTCGATATCACTACGACTTTCTCTTTCATTGTCACGGATGATAAAATTATTTTAAAAAAATGCTATCATTACTATAACATTTATTATCATCACTATTGTTATTGATATTGTTTATCACTATCATTATCATGAAAAACCCTAACTGATACTATTAATTAAGACGACTCTTACTATCTTCAATACATAAATAACTTCACTCTTCAAAAAGAAAGAAAGAAAGAAAGAAAAAAAAAAACTACAGGTGCAGGCGACAATTGAGATAGAAATCAAGAAGGCAACACACGAACCAATACCCCCAGATCATATGAATGATACCGAAGCTGTGGAAAGTTTGATCGCCAAAGCAAATTGGATCGACTCCGCGCGGGGACGGTGGGCGAGAGGGCGCGATATTAGAGTCAGTTTGAATAGAGTGTCGCGACACTTTTATTTGTCCTTTTGTGGCGTTTTTAGAGATGATAGATTTACCTTATGTCTCTTTTCTGTTTGTAGCGCAAAGCAGGCTTAACTTTGATTAAACTCGATAATAGGATTAGGGAATATCATAGGAATATGTAATAAAACCATTTTCTTAATCTCCTGAGGGAAATATTTTTGTCATGGGTATATTAACTTTCCGTAACAAACCTAATCTTATATTTCTATCCTCGGAGGGACCTGAGCAGAGCTTTATATAGACATATGTAAATATATGTGTAAATATGTATATATATATATATATATATATATATATATATATATATATATATAAACACACACACATATATATACATATATATATATATATACATATGTAAATATATATATACAT
>BOPN01005359.1:0-2500 GCA_017312705.2 Penaeus japonicus
AGAGAGAGAGAGAGAGAGAGAGAGAGAGAGAGAGAGAGAGAGAGAAAGGAGTGAGAAAAAAAGAAACGAGAGAGAGATAAGAAAAAAAGGAAAAAAGTGAAAAGAAAAAAGTGAGAGGAGAAAGAAAGGGAGATCCAGACAGACAGACAGACAGACAGACAAACAAACAAACAGACAGAAAGACAGACAGACAGACAGAAAGACAAACAGACAGACAGACAGACAGACAGACAAACAGACCAACAGACCGATAGACAGATAGACGTGCAGAAAGACAGACAGACAGACAGACAAACAGACAGACAGACAGACATACAGACAGACAAACAAACAGACAAACAGACAGACAGACGTTCAGACAGACAGACAGACAGACAGACAGACAGACAGTAGAAGAGACATAAGTAGAGAGAGCCAAGGGAGGCTTACACGGAAACATATTAGTCAGTTTAAGTTGAAATACAGGCTCGTAATTACTCAAGTTTAATAGACTGTAATTAGTCAACTCATTTCGCTTCGTGTTTCTGGGTTTCGTCTCTGTCTGTCATTTTACTTCTCTCTCTCTCTCTCGATCTATCTATCTCTTTCTTTCTCTTTCTCTTTTTCTCTCATTCTCTTTCTTTCTCTCTCTCTCTCTCTCTCTCTCTCTCTCTCTTTCTCTTTCTCTCTCTCTCTTTCTCTTTCTATCTATATATCTATCTATCTATCTATTTATATCTATCTATCTATATCTATCTATCTATCTATCTATCTCCCTATCTCCCTATCTATCTATCTCGCTCTGTAATGATAATGATAATAAAAATGATGATAATAATAATAATAATAGTAATGATGATAATAATAATGATGATAATAATAATAATATTAATGATAACAATAACAATAACAACAATATAAATGCATCATGAAAAGATACCCCCCCCCCCGCATACATACACCCCCAGCCCCCCCCTCCCCCTCCTTCTCCCCAACCTGACCCGATATTCTTTTTTATTTTTTAAGTCAATGTATTATGGGGTCTTGTTCCCGACTGTGTGTTAGGGACAACTCACGGGAGTAAGTGAGTAAGTGAGTAAGTGAGTGATGAGGGGAGATAGGGGGGTTGTAGAGGAAAGGGAATAATGATAATGATTGTACTAATAATAATAGCAACAACAACAACAACAAAAACAACGGTGAAAATACATCTGAGTGAATGGAGTGAGGGTGGGGGGTGGTGGAGGGGGGAGGAGAATGAGGGAACAGAGAGGGAGAGAGAGAGAGAAAGAGGAAGAGAGAGAGAGAGAAAGAGGAAGGAGAGACAAGAAGAAAAAGAAATCAAATTCGTAGATAAAAATCACCCACAGACATCCAGAACCGTTCTTTTTTTTTAGTCTGTTTGTTTATCTGTTTGTTTCTCTAACTCTCATTCGTATTGGTTGCCTTGAATTAAGATTTAGGTCGGGTTTATTGCAACTAAAACGGCCATCTTGATGCAACGGGCAGATTTTAGGGGATTTGGGATAAAGGGGTGGAGGGGGAAGGGGTGGAGGGGTGGGTGGGGGGAGGGGGCTCTGCACGATGGCTTGTCTACATGCAAGATTTTGTAAATAGAGAGACAGGTGGGGAAAGAAGGAAGAGGGAGAAAGAGGGAGGAAAGGAGAGAGATAGAGGAGGGAAGGAGGGAGGAAGGGAGGGCGGGAGGGGAGAGGGGAAGGAGGGAGGAAGGGAGGGTAGGACGGCGAGAGGGGAGAAGGGAGGAAGAGATACAGAGATAGAGGAAAGGGGGAGGGAGAGAGGGAGAGGATAAAGGGAGGGAGGGAGAGGATAATAGGGTGTGTGTGTGTGTGTGTGTGTGTGTATGTGTGTGTGTGTGTGTGTGTGTTTATGTATGTGTGTATACAGAGAGAGAGAGAGAGAGAGAGAGAGAGAGAGAGAGAGAGAGAGAGAGAGAGAGAGAGAGAGAGAGAGAGAGAGAGAGAGAGAGGGAGAGAGAGAGAGAGAGAGAGAGAGAGAGAGAGAGAGAGAGAGAGAGAGTGAGAGAGAGAGAGAAGCAGAAGAGAGAGAGCGAGTGAAGCAAATGTGCAAACAAGAACAGACGAAGAGAGACAACTATACAAGCAGAAAAAAATTAAGTAACAGAATAAAAATGGGATGACATAGAGAGAAAAAATATATTTTCTACATTTTCTAACAAACTACCATAGCATTACCATACTTTTCTTTTCATTCAATTCCATCACACTTTCTCACTGTAAAATTTCATTAAAAAAGACTGTGGATTAGTAGCTTTGTGATTTCTTTTTTCTTTTCTTTTTTTCTTTTTTTCCCTTCTCTATGAGGGGGCAGGGGGGGTCCTATCGATTACAATTTCAATAGATATTTAAATCAACCAAAAATAGATTAATAAATATAGCCTTTTAAGATCGTTATTACGGGTTATTGTTGTCATTTATTGATTATCACCATTGCTATTCTACTTATCATCATTTACAGGTTTTCGTTCTTTGAATATTTC
>BOPN01005359.1:20000-22500 GCA_017312705.2 Penaeus japonicus
ACCCCCCTTCTCTTCCTTTCCCTCGTCTTCCAACCTATCCTCCGCCTCCAAGGCCCACTTCAAGATCCCCCTTTCCCCTTTTCCCCATCCCCACCCTCCTTACCCCTTCCCCTCCCCCCTAACCTCTTCCCCCCCTAACCACATCCCCACCCTCCTTACCCCATCCCCACCCTCCTTACCCCTTCCCCACCCTCCTTACCCCTTCCCCTCCCTTCTTACCCCTTCCCCATCCCCTCACCCCAACTCCTCCATCCCCACCCTCCTTACCCCATCCCTCCCCTAACCCCATCCCTTCCTCCTTACCCCTTCCCCCATCCCTTCCCACCCCTCTAACCACATCCCCACCCTCCTTACCCCTCCCCCTCCCCCCTACCCCCATCCCCACCCTCCTTACCCCTTCCCTTCCCCCTTACCCCATCCCCTCATCCTTAACCCCTCCTCTCCCTCCCCTCCCTCCCTCTCTAAGACGTCGCCCTCTGCTAAACGACCAACGAACGAGATTATGATAATCACTGCGATTGTTTCGGTGTGTCCCTTTTGCGTCGTTTCCGCGACGAAGATGGATGGCGATCGCTCACTCGCCCCTCTTCTTCCCTTCCTCCACGATCGCTTACTCGTCCCTCTTCTTCCCTTCCTCTGCGATCGTTCACTCGTTTCTCTTCTTTTCTTCCTCCACGTTTGTTCACTCGTCTCTCTTCTTCCCTTCCTCCACGATCGTTCACTCGTCTCTCTTCGTCTTCTCGTTCTACGTTTTCATTTTTTCTCTCTTTTTTTTCCTCCTATTCTTTGCCTATTTCCTCTTCCTCCTCCTCCTCATCATCATCCTCATCCTCATACTCATCTATCTCGTCCTCCTCTTCCTCCTCCTCTTCTTCTTCCTCCTCCTCTTCTTCCTCCATCTCTTCTTCTTCCTCCTCTTCTTCCTCCTCCTCCTCCTCTTCTTCCTCCTCCTCCTCTTCTTCCTCCTCTTCCTATTCCTCCTCCTCATCCTCATACTCATCTATCTCCTCTTCCTCCCCCTCCTCCTCTTCTTCTTCCTTCTCCTCTTCTTCCTCCTCCTCATCATCATCATCCTCATCCTCATACTCATCTATCTCCTCCTCCTCTTCATCCTCCTCCTCTTCTTCTTCTTCCTCCTCCTCTTCTTCCCTCCCCCTCCTCTTCTTCCTCCTCCTCTTCTTCTTCCTCCTCTTCTTCCTCCTCCTCCTCGTCTTTCTCCTCCTCCTCTTCTTCCTCCTCCTCCTCTTCTTCCTCCTCATCCTCATCCTCATCCTCATCTTCATACTCTACTCATCCATCTCCTCCTCTTCTTCCTCCTCCTACTCCTATTCCTCCTCCTCCTCCTCATCCTCATACTTATCTATCTCCTCCTCCTCTTCTTCCTCCTCCTCTTCCTCCTCCTCATCCTCATACTTGTCTGTTTCCTCCTCCTCTTCATCTTCCTCCTCTTCTGCTTCCTCCTCCTCCTCTTCCTCCTCCCCCTCTTCTTCCTCCTCCTCCTCTTCCTGTCACGATCCATTAGATCTTCCGCGACCCTCTGATGAGCGCCCTCCGCCTCTGAAACTGTGCCAGAGACTCCTTGGCGTGGGCGTGGTGGTGGGCGTGGTGGAGGGGGGGAGGGGGAGGGGGGAGATAGGTCATGCTGTATATGCGAAGAATTACTCCCCCCCCCCATTCCCCCTAGAATAGCCCACCCTGTCTCGATATTTTGATTTGTTTTCCCTGAGAATATTTCTGTTCTTTCCATTATATAAGGTTATGTAGAGCGTGTATATATATTTGTATATATATGTATGTGTATATAAATAAATAAATAAAATTATATATATATATATATATATATATATAAATATATATATATACATATATATATATATATATATATATATATATATATATATATATATATATATATATATATATATATATATATATATATATATATATATATATGTATGTATACAATATATATATATATATATATATATATTCATTTGTGTGTATATATATATATACATACATACATACATACATATATATATATATATATATATATATATATATATATATATATATATATATATATATATATATATACTAGTATTGCTACTAATACCGAAGTACTAGTAGCAATATGTACTACCAGTAGTAGTCTTTCTAGTAGTAATAGTAGTCTAGTAGACCACTACTGGTACATGATTGCACAAGGAGTCCGCCAGCAAGCAGTGCAAGCAAGATAAGGAAAGGAAATTGTCAATGCGGACTTAAGGTCGAACAGTTAGTCCAAAGTCAGCTCATGATAAGGTCACGAAGCATGTAACGAGGGCGTGTGGGAATCCAGGTCGTGGGGAGATTGCTAAACTATGTGGGTGTGTATATATGTATATATGTATATGTATATATATATATATATATATATATATATATATATATATATATATATATATATATATATATATATATATATATATATATATATATATATATATATATATATTTA
>BOPN01005359.1:27500-32500 GCA_017312705.2 Penaeus japonicus
ATCTTGCTATTATCATTATCATTATTATTGTTATTATCATTATCAGTATCATTATTATTGTTGTCATTATTGTTACTATTATCAATATAATTATTGTCATTACTAATGTGATCGGTATGGTTGATATTATTACTATTATCATTATCATTATTATCATTATCATAATCATAATCATCATCATAATCATAATCATCATCATTATTATCATCATAATCATTATTATCAATATCATAATCATCATCATTATGAATATCATAATCATAATCATCATCATTATCAATATCATAATCATAATCATCATCATTATCATCATAATCATCACCAATATCAATATCATAATCATCATCATCATTATCATCACTATTATCATCACCATTACCATTATCATCATCATCATTATAATCATAATCATCACCATTATCAATATCATAATCATAATCATTATCAATATCATAATCATCATCATTACCATTATCATCATCATCATCATCACCATTATGAGATTTTTTTTCACTCACATATATTCCTGGTATAGAGTCTATGAACAGACTACCTACCGTAGCTTTAAAGTTCAAAGTTCAAAGGCTCTGTATTGTAGTTCATGTTGTCTTGTTTATCAATTTGTGTTCAATCTTTCGTACGATATTCTTGCTTTGATTGCAAGAAATATTCTTTGCAGACTTCGGTCTTGATTTCACACTTGTTTATTTAGATAGCCAGTCATTGCTATTGCTGTCATTATCATCATCATTGTTATTATTACTGTTATCACTCTATTACTATCGTTATCATTATCATCATTATTAATGAAATCATTATCTTAATTATCATAATTTTTCATCGTTACTCTTATTATAGTTGTTATCATGATTATTACTATAACTAATGTTACTAGTAATAGTAGTAGTAATAATAGTAGTAGTATTGGAATTTGTATTACTATTGTACTATTGATAATAGTATTAGTACTAGTATTAGCATGTTACATATTGTTATAATTATCATTATTGAATATCTTATGTAGTAATAACGATCATCATTCGCAACATCTTTATTATCATTATTGTCATTATCATCATTGTTATCATCATCATATATCTATCTATGTATCTATTAATCTATTTATATATTCATCTATCTACCTGTCTATCTATCTATCTATCTATCAACCTATATATCTCTCTACCTGTCAATCTATCTATATATCTATCTATCAATTTATAAATGTATCAGTCTATCAATCTATCTACCTATTTATCTATCTATCAACCTATCTATCTCTCTACCTGTCCATCTATCTATATATCTATCTATCTATATATCTATATATATATATATCAATCAATATCTATCTCGACCTATCTATCTATTTATCTATCTATCTATCTCTCTGCCTCACCCACGCAGCCTCATACAACAACACAAAACAAAAACAACAAAAACAAAAACAAAAAAAAAATATTCTCCCTCCCGTATTGACCTAAAGATTAAAACTTGTTCTTCGGTTCTGCTGACAGGTCCTTGCCTCTCAACACAATTAGCCTTAAAGGGGGGGGGGGGGGGGAAGAGAAGAACAAGAGAGAGAACAAGACTATCTAAGGAGGCTTGTTGTGGACGAGGGGAAAAAGGCTTGAAGGATAAGGATGATGAGGGGAAGAGTTTGTAGGGTCAGTGTTACCAGAATCTGGAGGCGAGTTGGCGAGTCGTGTGTGTTTTTGTGTTTTTTTTTCTTGTGGGGGGAAGGGGAAGGGGAGGAGGTGGATGGTTGTAAGAGCGAGGTTTATGGCCTTGTTGGGTTGTTTAGTAAGATGTTCTGATGTGGGAATAGGAGATTATGTTAATTATTATCGAAATGTATGGGGTTTTATATGATGTGAGGATGAGGGATGTGAGGTAAAAAAGGAAGATAAATAAATAAATAAAAAAACTGAAAGCACGGTATCACATATTCGGAGTAGTGTGTTGAGAGGTCTTGCTAGCCAACCCAACTTGGCAACACTGCTCCGCCGGACCCCCGCAGGCATGAAAGCGTGACCGTTATTTTTATTTTCGTTTTTTTTTCGATTTTTTTTTGCCTGAATATTTGGACGCTCATTACTCGCCGAAGAGGATGGAAGTGGAGGTGGACGGAAGGCCTTGTGAGATGCCTTTTTTTTCACTTTTTTTTTTTTTTTTACTTTTTTTTTCAACCTCCGACTTGCACTGAATGCACTTAGGAAGGCTAGAGGGGGTGGAGGTGGGGGGTAAGGAGGGATGGAGGGGGAGAGATGGAGAGGAGAGGGAGGGTGAAGGAAGAAGAGGGAGGAACAAAGCATTCTTTTTTTTTCGTTTTAATCATTTTTTTCCAAGTTCAACTTTCTAAGAGAGAGCATTAATTAGTAGGGTGAGCACTGTTGATGTATGGTGTGTGTGTCCATTATGGTTTTCTCTTGCAGTAATGAGAAGACCCAAGGATCTTTTATATAGAACAATAGTAAGGTCTTTCCCCCTCCCCTCCCCCCTGCCTTTCTCTCTCTCTCTCTCGCTCTCCCTTTCTTTCTCTCTTCCTGTCTCTATCTATCTATCTATTTCTATCTCTCTGTCTGTCTATCTGGCTGTTTCTTTTTTTTCTGTCTCTCTCTCTCTTTCTCTTCTCTCCCTCTCCCATTCCATCTCGCATTCTCTCTCTTTCTTTCTTTCTTTCTTTCGCTCTCTCTCTCTCTCTCTCTCTCTCTCTCTCTCTCTCTCTCTCTCTCTCTCTCTCTCTCTCTCTCTCTCTCTCTCTCTCTCTCTCCCTCCCTCCCTCCCTCTACCTCTCTCTCAACCTCACTCTCTCTCTCTCTCTCTCGTTCCCTCCCACTCCACAATCAAGGACTCAACCCATTTTTATTCTCTCTCTCTCTCTCCCTTTCCATCAACGCTCGCAGCCTTCGAGTAAATAGATAAGCCACTTAAATGCCATTACACCGGAAATAGGTAGTCTGAATGCGACCAATGATTACATCAATTAACGGATCTCACTTAATAGGAGAGAGAGAGAGGTGGGGGGGAGGGGAGAGAGGAGAGAGAGAGAGAGAGAGAGAGATAGAGAGAGGGTGGGGGGAAGGGAGAGAAAGAGGGTGGGGGAGGATGGAGAGAGAGAGAGAGATAGAAAGTAAGGAGAGATAGAGAGAGAGGGTGAAGGTGGAGGGGGGAAGGAGGGATAGAGAGAGTTAGGAAGGGAAAGAGAGAGAGAGGGAGAGAGAGAGAGAGAGAGAGGGAAGGAGGGGGAGGGAGAAAAAGAGAGAGAGAGAGGGGGGGAGGGTGAGAGGGAGAGAGAGAGAGAGAGAGAGAGAGAGAGGGAAGGAGGGAGAGAGAGAGAGGGGGGGGCGTTAAAGGACCCATTCGAGAGGAAATGAAAGAGCGAGGGTCATTGAAAACGAGCTTAATCATTCTACGCTAATAAGTTGCAGCTGATTAACACAAATATTCTTGATGACTTTTGGATAATGAGATTGACTGACGCAGCAGGTAGCCTTTTCACAAATCTTTTTTAAAACAAGAAATGAGGCCATTATTGCTTTTTCTCTTTCTCTCTCTTTCACTCCTCTTTCTTTCTTTCTATATCTCGTCCCTTCCCCCTTCTTTCTCTCTCTCTTTCTCCCTCCTACCCCCTTCTTTCTCTCTTTCTTTCTTTCTCTCTCTCTTTCTCCATTATCTCTCTCTCTCTCTCTCTCTCTCTCTCTCTCTCTCTCTCTCTCTCTCTCTCTCTCTCTCTCTCCTTCCCCCTTCCCCCCTCTTTCTTTCTTTGTCTCTTTCCCTGTCTCACGTTCCCCCTCTTTCTCTCTTTCTCTCTCTCTTTCTCCATTATATATTTCTCTCTCTTTCTCTCTCTCTTTCCCTCTCCCCACTCTTTCTCTCTTTCTCTCTCTCTCTCCTTCTCCCTCCCCTCCCCTCTCTCTCTCTCTCTTTCTCTCTCTTTATCTCTGTTTATCTATACGTCTACCTATTCATCTATCTATCTAAATACGAAAGTATATATCTCGGGGAACAATTCTGTCTTCCTATGATTCGTAAATGTATTAGAATATGATGAAATAAAATAAAATAATAAGATGGAAAAGAAAGGGATAAAAAAATGTACTAGATAGAATGAAATGAATAAAATAAAATAAAACAGATAATGATTAAAATAATAATAATAATAATAATCGTTTATCAAAAAGCAAAAAAAAAAAAAAAAAAATCATGCAATAATCCGCCTCTTTGCGTTTTTTCACTCATTTTCCTTTTTTTTTCGTTTTATCCTCTTTTTTTGATAAACGGAAAAATCCCTGAAGTGTACTTGAGTTTGAAAATCACTGTTCGATATTCCTTAAAAAATCAGCTGTTTAGTATTTACTGCCTCCATCTGGGTACATTGTGAACACATGGAGGAGAGAGAGGGATAGAGAGAGATGGAGGTGGGAGGGGGGAGCAGACAGGTAGAGAGAAAGAGAAAGAGAGAGAGGGAGGGAGGGAGGGAGGAAGTGAAGGAGTGAAGGAGAGAGAGGGGGAGAGAGAGAGAGTGAGACTGTGAGAAAGAGATGGAGAGAGAGAGAGAGAGAGAGAGAAAGAGAGATAGAAAGATATCCATAAATATATATATGTATATATATATATATATATATATAGAGAGAGAGAGAGAGAGAGAGAGAGAGAGAGAGTAAGAGAAAGAAAGAGAGAGAGAGAGTAAGAGAAAGAAAGAGTGAGAGATATGTCCTGTAAATATATAAGTTCATAAGGAGGAGGTAAAAAATGAAAAACAAAGTAAAAAAAATCAAGTACAAGGAATTTAGAAATAAATAAAGATTTACAAATCAGAAGAGGAACAGACAGGCACACACTCCGGCAATCTGATACAACATGTACTATTTGTTTGTTGAACATGCAACTGATTATGACGTGTTTGCAGTGACTGACGGCCGTGAAAAGTGTTTAAAGATACACATGTGCATTTATTGTTGTGTGTGTGTGTGTTTGTGTGTGTGTGTGTGTGTGTT
>BOPN01005359.1:52500-55000 GCA_017312705.2 Penaeus japonicus
ACCACCTCTCCCACCTCACCCCCTCACCTCCTCACCCACCCCTTACCCCCTCACCCCCCTCACCCCTCCTCTCCCCCCTCACCCCCCATCACCCACCCCTCGCCCGCGGTCGCTCACAGTGAATAGGCTTGTTAAGGAAAAGGAAGCCAGGTGACCGACTATCCAGCTCCAGTTAGCTCATCAAGTGGACTGGAAAGAGAGCGGCTTATCCATGTTAAAGGGAGGAAGGGAGGAGGGAGGAGGGAGGGGGGAGAGGAGGGGCGAAGGAGGGGAGAGGAGGGGCCAAAGGGAAGATAATGGGTAGGGAGGGGAGGGGGAGATCATAGTGGGGGGATAGTGGGTAGGGAGGGAAGGGGGGAGAGGAGGGGCGAAGGGGGAGGGAAGGAGGGATAGTGGGTAGGGCGAGGAGGGGGGAGAGGTTGGGCGAAGGGGGAGATAATGGGGGGAAGGGAGGATAGTGGGGGGAGGGAAGGGGGAGATAATGGGGAGGGGGGAAAGGGGAGACCATAGGGGGGAGGGAAAAGGTAGATAATGGTGGGGGGAAATGGGAGATAATGTGGATATGGGGGTGTAAAAGGGGGGTAGTAGGGGTAAAAGGGGGAAACATGGGGGGTATGGGGGAGATACTAGGTTGTAGGAGGGCGAAAGGGAGAGGGAGATGATAATGGGGAAGGAGTAAGAGGTGGGGAGAAGGATGGAAGGGAGAGGGGTGGGGAGAAGAATGGAGGGGAGGACAGAGGGGTAGGGATATGGATAATGAAGAGAGAGAGAGAGAGGGGGAGGGGTGGGGAGGAGAGAAGCTAGGGGGGAGGGGGAGGGAGGGGGAGGGGGAAGATGTCATCACACTGGGAGGATAAAAATCTATTCTGAAGCTCGTGACGAATTAGACAGTGAGATGCGTGGGAAATACGCTCGTGTGTGTGTTTGTGTGTGTGTGTGTGTATGTGTGTGTGCGTCTGTATGTGTGTATGTGTGCATCTGTGTCTGTGTCTATGTATGTGTTTTTTGCCTCTTTGCGAAATACATACCCTTTCATCACAGGTTGCAAATCCACCATGTTAACATTTTTCACATATACAAAGACGTATTCTCCACAAACACACGCAAAAGCACTCAAGCACTGTGTTTAATGTTTAATCTCCGTTGGGGAAAATTAATGTGACAATTCTCGTACCTCCGGGGGGAGAAAAATACGTCCTTTGATGCTCTAAGAATGCTTCATCTCTTGGAGTGTGTGATCTCCCCTCCCCTCCCCTCCCCTCCCCTCCTCTCCTCCCCTCCTCTTCCCTCACCTCTCCTCTCTACCCTTCCTTCCCCTTCCCTCCTCCCTTCCCCATCCTTCTCTCTCCTCTCCTCTCCTCTCCATCCTTCCCTCCTTCATAATTTTCCCGTTCTTTCTCTCTCTCTCTCTCTCTATCTATCTATCTATCTATCTATCTATCTATCTATCTATCTATCTATCTATCTATCTATATATTTATCTATCTATCTATCTCTTTCTCTCTTTCTCTCTCTCTCTCTCTTTTTCTCTCTTCCTCTCTCTCTCTCTTTCTCTCTCTCATTCTCTCTTTCTCTCTCTCTCTCTCTCTTTATCTATCTATCTATCTATCTATCTGTATCTCTGTCTGTCTGTCTGTCTGTATCTTTATCTCTCTCTCATTCTCTCTCTCTCTCTCTCTCTCTCTCTCTCTCTCTCTCTCTCTCTCTCTCTCTCTCTCTCTCTCTCTCTCTCTCTCTCTCTCTCTCTCTCTCTCTCTCTCCGTCTCTTTTTCCTTACTCTCCCTTTCCTCATCTCCTTCTATCATTTCATGTTCTTTTTCCTGTTCCTCCCTTTCCTTCATTCCCTCATCTTTTTCTTTCTATTCTCCCTTTCCTACTTCTCCTTCTCCCTCCCCTTCTCCCTCTCCCTTTCCCTCTCCTAACTCATTTCTTCTCCTCCTCCCTTTCCCTCTCCATTTCCTCTTTCTCCTTCTCCCTCTCCTTCCTTCCTACTCCTCCTCCCTCCTCCTCTCCCTCCCATACCTTCATTCCTTCTCCTCCTCCCTCCCCCTCACCTATCTTCATTCCTTCTCCTCCTCCCTCCTCCTACCCCTCTCCTATCTTCATTCTTTCTCCTCCTCACTCCCCCTCTCCTATCTTCATTCCTTCCCATCCTCCCTACCCCTCTCCTTCCTTCATTCATTTTCCTCCTCCCTCTCCCTCTCCTCTCTTCATTCCTTCTCCTCCTCCCTCCCTCCTTTCCTATCTTCATTCCTTCTCCTCCTGCCTCCCCCTCTCCTACCTTTATTCCAACTCCTCCTCCCTATCCCTCTCCTTCCTCCATTCTTTCTCCTCCCCTCCCCCTCTCCTACATTCATTCCTTCTCCTCCTCCCTCCTTCTCCTCCTACCTTCATTCCTTCTCCTCCTCCCTCCCCCTCCTCTATCTTCATTCCTTCTCCTCCACCCTCCCCCTCCCCCTCTACTACCTTCATTCCTTCTCCTCCTCCCTACCCCTCTCCT
>BOPN01005359.1:70000-72500 GCA_017312705.2 Penaeus japonicus
ATTAACCAACCAAACGAACGGTTATATATATATATATCTAAAAAAAAAAATCCGAAAGAAATGACACCAAACTCATAAATTACTCTTGAAAACCCAGGCAAAAAATTGTGGAAGGTGGAATGATCATTCGTTGGACGCTCTGGGACAGTCGCCCATGTCGGATGGAACATGTCATTAACTTGTTTGACTTGACAGGATACCTTCCCTTTTCCTGTTCTTTTGTTCCTCTTTGGACCCGTTTTCTGTCTATTCATTTATCTATATTTGTTCTCGTATGTATTTCTGGCTTATCTCTCGTGTTTTCTCGCTCTCTCTCTCTTATTCTCTCAGTTTCTTCCGTGTCCTGCACCTATCTTGCAAGCCCCCTTTTATTGCTCTCTCTCTCTCTCTCTCTCTCTCTCTCTCTCTCTCTCTCTCTCTCTCTCTCTCTCTCTCTCTCTCTCTCTCTCTCTCTCTCTCTCTCTCCCTTACTGTTTCTTCCGCGTGTTGCCCCCTCTTCTTCCACCCTCCTCGTCACCATCACGCACACCCTTTCCCTCTCTCCCTCACCCTCACCACCACTCCTTCACCTCATGCTCCCTCCCTCTCTCTCTCCTTCCATCTCCAATCCTCAACATTCTACTAATCACTGCTTTTCTTACTCCTTCTCCCCTGTTCCTTCCCTCATTTACCCCTCCTCCTTATCTCCCTCTTCCATCTTCCTTCCCTTCCTTTCCCCTCCTTCTTCCCTCCCACTCCCCTGTTCCTTCCCCCCCTTACCGCTCTAACTTCCCTCCCTATCCCTTGTACCTTCCCTCCCTCACCCTTCCTTCTTCCCTCCCTCACCCCTCCACCTTCCCTCCCTTGCCCCTCCTCCTTCCCTCCCTCACTTCTCCACCTTCCTTTCCTCACCCTTCCTTCTTCCCTTCCTCACTCCTCCACCTTCCTTTCCTCACCCTTCCTTCTTCCCTTCCTCACCCCTCCTCCTTCCCTCCCTCACCCTTCCTCCTTCCCTCCCTTACCCCTCCTCTTTCCCTCCCTCACCCCTCCTCCTTCCCTCCCTCACCCCTCCTCTTTCCCTCCCTCACCCCTCCTCCTTCCCTCCCTTACCCCTCCTCCTCCCCTCCCCTCCCTTACCCCTCCTCCTTCCCTCTCTCACCCCTCCTCCTTCCCTCCCTCACCCGTTCCTTACCCTTCCTCCTTCGCTCCCTCACCCTATTTCACCCTGTCCGCCTCGCCGTTCTTGGTCTCCCTTGCGCAGCCCTGGTCACGTTCACAAGTTCAGATTTTGCAGAAAGATCGTCCAAATTATAGTCTTTGCTGCATCGCCAGAGTGAGTGAGGTTTGCGTGTCTTGGAGGGAGGGAGGGAGGGAGGGAGGGGGTTAGAGGAGGGGGGAGGGTTGGAGGAGGGAGGAGGGGGAGGGGGAAGTGATTATTAAGAGAGATCAACTCGTTATGAATCACCTTTTGGTGAGATATCCATTTTGATTTGTGTTTACTCTTTCTTTCTTTCTCTCTCTCTTATTCTCTCTCTTTGTTTCAATCTCTCTCTCTCTCTCTAACTATCTATCTATCTATCTATCTCTGTCTATCTATCTCCCTCTCTCTTATTATCTCTCTTTCAATTTCTATCTCTCTTCATATCTTTTTAAATCTCTCCTTTGCCCGAGCCTCCGAAGTCTTAATCAGGTTAACCGTTCACAATCTCGCATGACGATTTTCCTCTGTTCTTTTTTTTTCCTTCTTCTTCTTCTTCTTTTGTTACGCATCATTCTGTCATGCGATCTTGTTCACCAACACGATAGAAATATCCCCTTGGTGGGAAGGGGGAATTGGAGGAGGGGGGAGGGGGGGAAGGGGGAAGGGAGGGGGGAATTGGAGGATGGGGGGAAGGGAGGGGGGAGAGAGAGACCCTTAGGTTATATTATTTCAATTTCGATGATAACAGAGGAACGTTAATGCAATGGTCACAGAACAACGAGCACTTTGCCTCGTGAAATGACCGGTTATTTTGACCGTTGAGCAGATCTTTAACGGTCACATGCTATTTTTTTTTTCTTTTTTTCCTTTTTGTTTTTAATCTATATTTATTGAGTTTTTTTTTTTTTTTTCTTCTTCTTTCCAATTCATCATACACTATTTCTGATTATTAGAAGTAAATTTTTAAAAAGGTAGTAGTGGGATTATTCTTGTATGCTATTTTCACCAACGATTATTTTTTTACGTTTTATGTTGTTTTATATATAGAGAGAGAGGTAGATTGGTAATTAAATGGTTAGATAAGTAGATAGATATAGACATATATATATATACAGATATGTGTGTGTGTGCACGCGCGCGCGCGTGTGTGTGATATTCAATTTCATTCTTGTTCTCTTTTCCTTTTTATCCTCATTAATCTATTTCCATAACATGACGTCACTCTTCGGTACCCGATGTGATTTTTTTCTTTCTTTTTTTGGCTCATGACGTGACGGAAGATGGTCTCGTTTTTTTGCAACAAGGATTATTTTAATAGTG
>BOPN01005359.1:75000-77500 GCA_017312705.2 Penaeus japonicus
TCTCTCTCTCTCTCTCTCTCTCTCTCTCTCTCTCTCTCTCTCTCTCTCTCTCTCTCTCTCTCTCTCTCTCTCTCTCTCTCTCTCTCTCTCTCTCTCTCTATCTATCTATCTCTCTATCTCTCTATCTCTCTATCTCTCTCTCCCTCTCTCTCTCTCTCTCTCTCTCTCTTTCCTCTCTCTCTCTCTCTCTCTCTCTCTCTCTCTCTCTCTCTCTCTCTCTCTCTCTCTCTCTCTCTCTCTCTCTCTCTCTCTCTCTCTCTCTCTCTCTCTCTCTCTCTCTCTCTCTCTCTCTCTCTCTCTCTCTCTCTCTTTCCCTCTCTCCCTCTCTCTCTCTCTCTCTCTCTCTCTCTCTCTCTCTCAATATGCTGCTCGAACCTGGTTTCCTCATCTTAAGTGGGGCAAATACCTGTCTGATAAAATACGAAGAAACGGGAACAATAAATGACAAACAATTTAAAATACTGTCTTTTTCCCTTGAAAGAAAAGTGGACAGAAAAATCAAGTGAAAAATATAACTAGGATTTTCGTTGCGATATTCTGATCGATTGCATGAGAAAGATGATTGTAAAAGATGATTAAAGTGAGACATGATTTGGCGCAAGCAGGTAGGTCTGTGATCATTATGTTACGCTCATTAGTCACGAATATCAAATTCAAATGGAAATGATTCAAGATCTGATCTCCTAAAATAGATGAAAAAAATATACATGTATAACTATATCTATCTATCTATGTATGTATATATATATATATATATATATATATATATATATATATATATATATATATATATATATATATATATATATATGTATATATATATATATATATATATATATATATATATATATATATATAGATATATATATATATATATATATATATATATATATATATATATATATATATATATATATATATATATATATATATATATATATATATATATATATATATATGTATATATATATATATATATATATATATATATATATATATATATATATATATATACATATAAAGAACGACAAATCAACAAAACAAGTCCAATCCAGCTCCACGTTCGAATACTTTGCTTGCTTCGCCGTCGTCAGGGGCGCTGTCTGGAAGGAGCTCTTATCTTGACCCCTTGTTCTTTTTCCTCTCCCTCTCCCCTCTCCTTCTCCCCTCTCCCTCCCCCCTCCTCCCCCTCTCCTTCTCCCCTCGCCCTCCCCCTCTCCTTCTCCCCTCGCCCTCTCCCCTCCCTAGCCCTTTGTTCTCTTCTTTCCTTGTTATTTCCCTTCTCCTCATTCTTTCTTCCTTGTTTTCTTCTTCTCTCATCTGCTTTCTTCCTGTTCCTCGTTTCCATTGTCCTTCCCTTCCTTATTCCACTTCTACCCTCTTTCTTTACTCTCCTTCCCTTACTCTCTCCCTTAACCTTCTCTGTTCTCCCCTTCCCCTCCTCTCTCTCTTCCCCTTTATTCCTTCCTCTCCTCTGTCTCCTCCTCTGCATTCCGGCCCCTCCTCCTCCCCTCCTTATCCTCTCTTTTCCATCACTCCATCCCTACTCCCCTATTCCTCACTTCTTCTCCTCCACCCCTCCCCCCTCCTCACACCTCCCCCATTCTCCCCTCCTCCTCTCCCTCCCCTCCTCCTCTCCATCCCTCCCCTCCCCTCCTCCTCCATCCCCTCCCCTCCCCTCCCCCTCCCCTCCTCTCCCCTCTCCTCCTCCTCCATCCCTCCCCTCCTCCTCCTCTCCCTCCCCTCCTCCTCCTCACACCTCCCCCATTCTCCCCTCCTCCCCCTTCCCCCTCCTCACACCTCCCTCATTCTCCCCTCCTCCTCTCCCTCCCCTCTCCTCCCCTCCTCCTCTCCCTCCCCTCCCCTCCTCCTCTCCATCCCTCCCCTCCCCTCCTCCTCCATCCCTCCCCTCCCCTCCCCTCTCCCTCCCCTCCTCTCCCCTCTCCTCCTCCTCCATCCCTCCCCTCCTCCTCCTCTCCCTCCCCTCCTCCTCCTCACACCTCCCCCATTCTCCCCTCCTCCCCCTTCCCCCTCCTCACACCTCCCCCATTCTTGTCTCCCCTCCACCAACCCTCCCCTCCCCCTCCTCCTTACCCCCGCCATTCGTCCCTCCTCCCATTCTCCCCATCCTCCATCCTCCCTCCCCTCCCCCCTTTCCCTCCCCTTCCCCTCCTTAGCCCCATTCTCCCCTCCTCCTCCATCCCACCCCTCCCCTCCCCTTCTCCCCCATTCTCCTCCATCCTTCCCCCCCCCCTCGTACCCTGCTGACTCCTGCTGCGTTTGCATATTTACTGCTGACGGACGGTATTCCCCTTGTTATTGTCATCCAGTATCTTTTTGTTTCTTCTTCTCCCTCCATCTTTCTTCTTTTTGTTTCTTCTTTTTGTTCTTTTTATCTTCTTTTCTTTTTTCTTCTTCTTTTTTTTTTTTCTTTTTTTTTTTTTTTTTTTCTTTTTTTTTTTTTTTTTTCTTCATCTTTCTTCCTCATCTTTTGATTGAC
>BOPN01005359.1:85000-87500 GCA_017312705.2 Penaeus japonicus
GGGCTGGATTCTCTCGCCTGTCTTCCAGCCATTTGTAGGGGAGGGGGCCACTCCAACCCCCCTCCTATCCTCCTATCTCCTTCCCCCGTCTCCTTTTTCTCCCTCCCCCTCCTCGTCCCCCTTTCTTCCCCGTCCCCTTCTCTCCCTCCCCCATCCCTCTCCCTTTCTTCCCCCCATCCCCTACCCCTTTCTCCTTCTCCTTACCCCTCCCCTTCTTTCTCTACGCCTACCCCTCCCTTTCTCCCCCCCCATCCCCTACCCCTTCCTTCTTCTCCCTCCCCTTTTTCCGCCCCCCTCTTTCTCCCTTCCTCCCCTCCACCTCCCTTCTCTTCCCTATCCCTCCCTCCTCTCCCCTTCTCTCTCCCCCTATCCCTCCCCTCCCCCCTCCCCCCTTCTCTCAATCTCCCCCCCTTCTCACCCCCCTTTTCCCTCTATCCCTTCCTCCCCCCCTCCCCTTCTCTCCCTATCCCTCCCCCCTTCTCACCTCCCTTTCTCTCCCTATCCCTTCCCCCTCCCCCTCCCCTTCTCTCCCTATCCCTCTCCCCTTCCCCTCCCCTTCTCTCCCTATCCCTTCCCCCTCCCCCTCCACTTCTCTTCCCTATCCCTCCCCCTCCCTCTCCCTTCTCCCCTATCCCTCCCTCCTCTCCCTCCCTTCTCCTCCTTCTCTCCCCTTCCCCTCCTCTCTCTCTGGGCCCTAACGTCACATACTGATTGTGGTACTGTCAGGGGCAAAATTAGACTCCATTTATCTGATGGTTGATGTTCTTTTAGGGGTAGGGGGTGGAGGGGTAGGGGTAGATGGGGGGAAGGGTATAGGGGTAGGGGGTGGAGGTTGTAGGGAGCGAGGGGGGAGGGGTGTAGGGAGAGATGAAGGTTAGGTTGTAGGGAGAGAGGGAGAAGGGGTGTAGGGAGAGAGGGGAAGGGGTGTAGGGAGAGAGGGAGGAGTTTGTAAGGAGCGAGGGGGAAGGGGTGTAGGGAGAGAAGGTAACGGGTGTAGGGAGAGAGGTGGTTTTGGGTAGGGGGTAGAGGCTGAAGGGGGGAAGGGGGTATATAGTAAGGTTTAGGGGAGGGGCGTTAAATGTATTTCTGTGGGATGTGTGGGAGCCGTAGGGGAAGGGGGACAGAGAGGAGGGATTGGGTGGAATAAAGGGGGGGGGGAGGGGAGGGGGTTGATGGGATTGAAGGGAAGGGGACAGAATTGAAGGGGAATGGGGAGAGAAAAGAGGGAAGGGGGTGAATGGAAATGAAGGATGGAGGGGAGAGGGCAGAAATGAAGGGGAGAGGGGAGCAAAAGTGGAGAAGATGAGTGGAATTGAAGGGGGAGGGGGCAGAATTGAAAGGGATGTGGAGAGAAAGGAGAAGAAGGGGGTAGATAGAATTGAAGGGGGAAGATGGGGGGCAGAATTGAATAGGAAGGGAGAGCAAAAGGGGAGAGGAGGTGGAATTGAAGGGGGAGGGTAGGAGGGGGAGCTGACTGTGTGTGTGTGTGTGTGTATCGGTTCCTTTATTGAGGAGTTTTTTTTAGATCGTTTCTTTATGGGGTTGTATCCTTCCTGGATTTTTTTTCTTTTTTTCCTTTTCTTGTTTCTTTTTTTCATTTTATTTCGAGGATTTTTTTTTTATTCAATGCTTTGTGTGTATGTGTGTGTGTTGTTTTTGTTTGTTTGTATATTCATCTGATTTTAGTTATTACGTATTTTCCTCTTTTTATCATTTTGTTTGTTTGTTAATTAGGTGTATTTTATTCCTTCTTTTTATTGCCGCCTTGTTCTTGTTAAATGCAATGTAATAATAATAGTATTAATAGTAATAATAATGATGATATGAAAAATAACTATGATAATGATAATAACAGTAATAGTTTTAGAAGTAGTAACAGTAGTAGTAGTAGTGATAGTCAGTGATAGTCGTAATGAAAATAATAATAATGATAATGCTGCTATTACTACTATACTATAAGTATTACATGTACATCTGCTACATTAGCTACCACTATTAATTGTAATGATGTTAATGATAGATAATGATGATAATGCTAATGATAATGGTAATGATGATAATGATGATAAATGATAATGATAATGGTAATGATGATAAATGATAATGATATTGATAATAATGATAATGATGATGATAATAATAGGACTATTGTAATAATAATAATAGGATTACTGATTAACGTAAATTACAATGACAACAGAGAGTGATGTTTATCAACGCAAATTTAGATGGTGAGCTCTTAGGTTTAAAAAAAAAATGGATAGATTGATAGATAGATAGATTGACATTTAGATACACAAATAAATGAAATGATTCCTAAACAAATCTGTTAGTAAAAAAAAAAAAAATAGATAGATAGATTTTTAAAAGAGATACATATATATAGATAGATAAAAAAATAAATATCAATTTTAAAAATGAGAAAAATAAACATGATTAAAAACTCAATAAAGAGACCACGTAAAAGATAAACCCAAATAAACAAACGGAAAATAAAATA
>BOPN01005359.1:97500-99631 GCA_017312705.2 Penaeus japonicus
TCATTTTCTGTCTTCCCCTTTCTTTCTCTTTCCACCCCCTTCTCAAGCAATATCGTGCTTCCTCTTTCTCTTTCTCTCCCTTTTTCATTCACTCTCTCTTCTCCTCTCTGTCTCTCTTTGTTTCTCTCTCTCTCTCTCTCTATATATATATATATATATATATATATATATATATATATATATATATATATATATATATATATATATCTCTATTTCTCCCTCCCCCCCCTCCCCTCTCTCTCTTCTCTTCATTTCCCTTTCTCCTCCTGATTCGACTTATGCAAATATCGCAATAACATATATTAAACTATTGTTAATGCATGCCATTCATGTAATTGCATGATGCATAAGATTTTGAAAGTCGTCAGAATGAAGTATTGAATATATTATCGCTTTTAGTGAACACATCAGCTGATTGGTAAATGAAGTGTGTTTATAATTCCATAGATTTATTTATGTGTGAGATTTTTTTCCAATCTAACATAAAAAAAATGGATGATTAATCAATAATTTGCAATAATGATGATTAATGATAATTGCAATAAAAAGAATAAGATGATGTTGATGATCATAACAATGATAACAAATATAGCAATGATAATAATAGTAATATGCACTAATAATAATGATGATGATGATAATAACAAAAGCTAATTTTGTTAATTACAATATTGATGATGATGATGATAATGATAATATTAATAACTATAATGTTAATGATAATGATAGTAGTTATAGTCATGACAATTATAGTATAAATGATAACAATGATAATGATGATGATAGCAATGATGATGATAATTATGATGATGGTAATAATAACAGTGATGGTAATGATGACAAAAACTCGATAAAAATAGTAACGATTATGGTAATGATGATGACTATAACAAAATGATAATGATAACACTAAATATCAAATCATAAACAATGATAATGACAAAAGTAACAATGATGATGATAAGGATGACATAATGATGAAAATGGTTATAATGATAGCAGTGATAATGGAAATAAAGATAACAAGAATTATGATAATAACAAGAATTATATATATATATTTCTCCCTCTCCCCTCCCCTCTCTCTCTCTTCTCTTCATTTCCCTTTCTCTTCCTGATTCGACTTATGCAAATATCGCAATAACATATATTAAACTATTGTTAATGCATGCCATTCATGTAATTGCATGATGCATAAGATTTTGAAAGTCGTCAGAATGAAGTATTGAATATATTATCGCTTTTATTTAGTTATTATTGCTTTTATATTATTTATATTATATTAAATATATTATCGCTTTTAGTTAGTTTTAGTTATTATCGCTTTTAGTGAACACATCAGCTGATCGATAAATGAAGTGTGTTATAATTCCATAGATTTATTTATGTGTGAGATTTTTTTCGAATCTAACATAAAAAAAAATGGATGATTAATCAATAATTTGCAATAATGATGATCAATGATAATTGCAATAAAAAAGAATAAGAATAAGTTGATGATCATAACAATGATAACAAATATAGCAATGATAATAATAGTAATATGCACTAATAATAATGATGATGATGATGACAAGAAAAGCTAATTTTGTTAATTACAATATTGAAGATGATGATAATGATAATATTAATAACAATAATGTTAATGATAATGATAGTAGTTATAGTCATGGCAATTATAGTATAAATGATAACAATGATAATGATGATGATAGCAATGAAGATGATAATGATGATGATAACAATAATATCAGTGATGGTAATGATGACAAAAACTGTACAAAAATAGGAACGATAATGATAATGATGATGACTATAACAAAATGATAATGATAACACTAAATATCAACAATGATAATGACAAAAGTAATAATGATGATGATAAGGATGACATAATGATGAAAATGGTTATAATGATAGCAGTGATAATGGAAATAAAGATAACAAGAATTATGATAATAACAAGAATTTTATATATATATATATATATAGATAGATAGATAGATAGATAGATAGATAGATAGATAGATAGATAGATAGATAGATAGATAGATAGATAGATAGATATATAGATAGATAGATAGATAGATAGATAGATAGAGAGATAGATAGATAGATAGATAGATAGATA
>BOPN01005360.1:0-2500 GCA_017312705.2 Penaeus japonicus
AGAGAGAGAGGGAGAGAAAGAGAGAGAGAGAGAGAGTTAGAGAGAGAGAGAGAGAGTTAGAGAGAAAGAGAGAGAGAGAGAGAGAGAGAGAGAAAGAGAGAGAGAGAGATAGAGAGAGAAAGAGAGAGAGAGAGAGAGAGTTAGAAAGAGAGAGGGAGAGAGAGAGAAGGAAAGAATGAGGTAATGAAGATCAGGAAGAAAAAAAGATTAGTAATGAAAGTTTGGAAACAGGGTGTTGAATATTAGAAAGAGTTCTCTCAAGTGAGGAAGTTGTTTTCATGTTTCTGCAGCTTTCCTTTTACTCTGCTATTTATCATCCTATTTTCATAATTATTGATGTTTCATCAAAATATCTATGTGCCTCAACAGTGCAGAGCAAATGCATAAGCACAACTCATCAGCATATTACATTTGCCGATATTCATGTGAAAAAATATTTCATTAATTACATTTTTCATCTTTATCTTCTTGCTTTAACTCATAATTTTGCCACAAGCAGACACTGCTTTCTAACTCATTCCTCGCTTAAGAGGCTTTCAGTAAAGATGGTTCCTCTACATCCTCTATTAATTACACCCAAGATAAAGGAAAATGTTACTTTTAAATACTGAACGAATTCATTGCACTGCACATCACTATTCAAAGGAAAAGCTAATGCATTCAAGGCACTCAAAGGCTGCTAGAATTTTATGCAAATTGCAAATGCACTTAGATACCACATTCAATAAGCATTACCATAACCCTTCAAAAGTGTTATATTCAAAATCTTTAAATTGTAACATGAATATGTCAGATTCATCAATTAACTTCTTACAAAAAAAATTATCTTGGGAGTAGACGTCAATAATCATACAAAGTACAGTAAAAAATGATAAAGGTGTATCTCGAACACGAATCTTTCACTGCAAAATGACCATATCAATTAACAATCAACATCTTCCAATCTGAACAAGTAAAAAAGTGATGGGTGTCTACACATCACTCAAAAATACATCATTTTACTATTTCAGTTCCCTTGTTCATGGAGGCCTGCTTGTGTTATCTCAATAGTCGACACATCAGATAACCTCATTACTTCTAAGTAAAACAAAGCCAATTAAGTTCAACATTCTTTATGAGTGTATACAGTTATCATCAGTCACTATCAGACCATAGTCATCAATGGCTTTCATTCCCATGGATATGCTTTCACAGAACGATCACATTGTTCATTTATTGAGGATGAGCTTTTGTGTCAACATTAACTTTTCTCGCCACTATGCTTACTCATTCTCTTTCCCACATTCTTTAATCAAATGTTTCTGTATTGAAATAATTTTCCTGTTATCTTAACTTGTAAAATTTGCTAATACTGTAGATTTAACATTTTTATAAATCCCTGCAACTCATGCTTTAAATGTTCCTGATAATGCAAGTTCTCAAATCAAAGTCCCTTAAAATTCATGTACTTTGAAGTTGTTATTGAGGCAATGATTCCATATATATAATCATGAGTAAAATGTACAGTATTGTATACATGCATTATCCATTGCATTTTTTTATTTTTTTTTATACATAGATGGCTTCACAACTCAACTCTTCTAAAAAAAATATTATTGATAGCAAATTCATAACATTAGTAATGACAAACCTAGTAATAGAAAGAAAACCTCCCAAAAAATCCAAAGAATGAGGTAAAAAAGTAGTCAGGTAGGCCTACCAATTCTTTGGCGACTAGGTAATTGTAGGATCATCAAAATATAACAAAAACAGATAATGAGAACTATCTCAGATGTTCCAATCCCCATCATCATTGGGTTAAAACAAAACATTTTCATTAACTCTTTAAACCTAGGAGTGGCTTCATTATATAATGAACATGTCACTCCTTACAGGCATCATATGAATATCAATGATTACTATCAAAACAATAGGCATCATGAGTATCAATGTTTACTATCAAAACAATCAAGTCTTGTACAAAATTACTAAGATACCCATAAATATAATTTTCTTGAAGACAAACAGCAAGTTTAAAGAGGAATTCAAGTTTATTACTCAGCATATGACACAGAAGTTTCCATATAAATATAAATGGGTTCATAAGTTTTTTTCTTTTTTTTTCTTTTCTTTAGAATCCTAGGAGAGTAGATAAAATTCACCAAATGGTTTCTTAATTAGGTGGTTAATATCACTTCTGAAAGTTTCAGATCTATACACTTTTTTATTAATGTTACCAAAGATCACCGGTATTTTTTTACTTGATGATTTTGTTGCAGTTTGAATATCATGTTTCATTTGGGTAATAAAACAACTCCTTCTATCAAAGCCTTTCATCAGTTTCATAAAAATCCAAATATTACAAAAAACATTTCATATACAATTATTATTCACAAAAATTACACACAATTATTTTCAGATCTCTTCAAAAAATGAAAAAAATAAACATACATGATAGCAATTAAAAAAAAAAAATCCAAAATACATAATGGACAAGCATTGTGGTGTTATCTAAGCACAA
>BOPN01005360.1:7500-10000 GCA_017312705.2 Penaeus japonicus
GTAGCACTAAGATAAGACCTGTCTTTGATGCCTCAGCCTCCTGCTTTAATGGTGTTTCTTTAAATGACTGTCTTCATTCTGGCCCTTCCTCAACGAATTTAGTTGAAGTTTTAGTACGCTTTCGTCGTTGGCCCATTGCTATAACTGCAGATATAAAAAAGGCATTTCTGCAAATAAATGTACGCAAGGAAGACAAGGATGTGCATAGATTTTGCTACTAAAGAGGATGGCACCATAAGACACATGAGGTTCAACCGTGTTCCCTTTAGCAATACATCTAGTCCCTTTCTTTTGAATGCCACACTTAAGTATCTTGCTAAGTACCCTCAAAGTAAAGTAGTCCAAGAACTAAGAACTGATATGTACACAGATAATTGGTTGAGTGGGGCGAATTCAGTTAAGGATGCACATGATAAATTCTGTGACGCACGTAGTATACTGGCAGATTGTAGCATGGATCTTACTAAGCTAGTTTCAAACTGGTTGTCAGTTACTTCCAAGTCAAAAGATGGTGTGTATCACATACATGATGGTGATGAGTCAAGTAGTGTGTTAGGGTTGAGGTGGTGTAATGCACAAGATACCTTCTCCTTTGATTGTAGAAAACCTGACGACAGTGTAGAAGTCTCCCACACCAAACGAAGTATTCTAAGTATAATAGCAAAGATGTTTGACCCTTTGGGTCTTATAAGTCCATTCATCATGTATGGTAAGATTCTATTCCAAGAGGTGTGGAAATTAAAGTTAGATTGGGATGAAGAATTGCCCTTAGAGTTAAAAGTAAAGTTTCAAAAGTGGATTCATAGTTGTCAAAATTCTCAATGCATGTCATGTGGATAGAAGTTATTTTCCAGGTATGCTTTGGGGAGATCTTAGGGATAATATTGAGTTGCACGGGTTTGGTGATGCCTCTGAAAAGGGATATGGTGCATGTGTGTATCTCCACTTGCCTGTGGACAATAGCTCATTTAAGGTCTCATTAGTTATGTCTAAGTCACGTGTTGCACCAATAAAAGCATTAACATTACCACGTTTAGAGTTAATGGGTGCTCTCTTGTGTGGAATTAGTAAATTTTGTAAAGATTCCTACATTTAGACAGTAGAACTAAAGTTATGTGTTGGAGTGACTCCACAATTGCCTTGTCATGGATCAAAGGTGACTTAAGCAAGAAAGATATATTTGTTACAAATAGAGTAAAGGAAATTAAAGAGTTCGCGTCACCAGAGTGCTGGCATCATTGTCCTAGTGAAGAAAACCCTGCTGATATAATAACTCGTGGCGTGTTGGCAGACAAACTTGTTCATAATAGTCAGTGGTTGTATGGGCCCCCTATGTTAGCCAGTGCCCTTTGTCATGATAAGGAAGATGTAAAACAAGGCTTAGGTGAGGAGTGCCCTGTACTACAAGTGTACCTATATGCCTTAGTGTTCAAGTGACACACTCTCCCTTGATAGATTTAGAGAAGTTTAGTGATTTAGAAAAGAGCATAGGGTAATAGCATATGTGTTAAGATTCATAGATAATTGTAAAGGGAGGAAGGTACAAGGTCCCCTCACTGCTGAAGAAATAGAATTAGCTAGTTTGAAATTAATATACAATATACAGCAGGAAGCATTTGCAAATGAAATTAGGCTTCTCTCAAGTAACAAGACTCTTCCTCTCAGCTCAAATTTAAGAAAGTTAGACCCATTCATTGATGACAAAAGATTGCTTAGAATCAAAGGTCGTCTCGAGTTCTCAGAGTTAGACTATGACACAAAACACCCTTTCATAATTCCCAAAGGTAAATATGCTAAGCTCTTAATCAAATTTCAGCACAAATACTTAAAGCATGCTGGTGTGGATAGTGTGATATCATCCATACGAACTCAATTTTGGATTATTAGTGTAGGAAATTAGCAAAGACCATAGTAAAGGAATGTTTGATTTGTCGTTGGCTTGATTCTAGACCCTGTAGTCAACCTGTAGCGCCACTGCCCAAAGAAAGAATAACTACAGCTAGGCCCTTCAGTGTTACGGGTTTAGATTATGCAGGCCCCCTCTTTTGTGCTGATTTCCCTGACAAGAAGTTTTATGTTTTATTGTTTACCTGTGGTGTAGTAAGGGCCATTCATCTTGAACTTACAGAATCTCTCTCTTTGTATGATTGTATGTTAGCCATAAAAAAATTTGTAGCAAGAAGGGATTTGCCTAATGTTATATTTTCTGATAATGCTAAGACCTTTGTGGCAGCTAAAAGTGAAGTAGTGGCCATGTATGGACATCTAGCCCCCAAATGGAAATTCATAGTCCCTCGATCCCCTTGGTGGGGTGGTTGGTGGGAACGTCTTATTAGATCTGTTAAACTTTCCCTACGTAAAACTCTAGGTCTTAATTATATAAGTGTCCGTGAACTAGAAACTGTACTTGTTGAGATAGAGGGATGTATTAACTCTCGACCCTTGACATATGTAAGTGAAGACCCAGACCCTCTCCACTACTCACTCCTCCCATTTCATT
>BOPN01005360.1:15000-20000 GCA_017312705.2 Penaeus japonicus
GAGAGGGAGAGGGAGAGGAAGAGGAAGAAAAAGGGAGAGAGATGAGAGATGTAAAAGAAAAGAGAGAGGTAAGAGAAAAGAGAGAGATAAGAGAAAAGAGAAAGAGAGCGAGCGAGAGAGTGAGATAGTGAGTGAGTGAGAAAGAAAAGAGAGAAAACAGAAAGAGATAAGAAAAGAAAGAGAAAGAAAAAAAAAGAAAAAGAAAAGAAAAGAAAAGAAAAAGAAACAGAACTTGCTGGTTGAAGGAAAAAATAAAAGGATGAAAAACTAAATAAAAAATTATAATGAATGAATATATATTTACATTTGATATATTCTTTTTGTATTTATATTAGCTGGATATTTTGTTTTATCTTGTTTATGTAAAGATAAAGATATGGAGAGGGAGAGAGAGAGAGAGAGAGAGAGAGAGAGAGAGAGAGAGAGAGAGAGAGAGAGAGAGAGAGAGAGATTAAAAGGAAGAAAACACAGACCATTCCCTTAAAACAATATACAATACAAGTCAAAACCACTAACATTACAATAAAACGAATCCTCCTCCCTTGGTGCTAGAGCAACCAAAGCAAAGGCAATGTTGATGTCATTCGCCCCCCCCCCCCTCCCCTGCCAAGATCAAGAACTTTGATGATGTATTTGACTGACCAATCCCTACATCTACATGTACGGCAAACCTGTACATTATCATGATATAAATCTGCGGACTAAAAAAATATATAAAAAATAATTCAATCAAAGCGAGATATATATAACAAGAACAAAATCAACTTGACATACCAAAATTCTGCCGGTAAAGTTTTTAATTATTCAATTTCTGCATTGATGCAATATTTAGACGAATAAATGATAATTAAAGGTAATAGCAAGTTGTGTCATTCCTATGATGGACAGCGCAATCTAAATTTTTATATATATATATAGAACCTTAATACACACATGCAAACGTGGCACAAACAAACAGACAGACAGAAAGAATACACACACACACACAGACACACACACACACAGGCACACAAGCACAAGTACAGGCGCGCGCGTGAATAAATACGCAATGATGATTGCTCCTTTCATCCCACAAGGAGTCAACCTCCCTACAATAGTACATGAGATCGAAAAGGACGCAACAACCGCCACGTTATACATTGGGGTCATACTGATAAAACTTTCTATCAGATGTTATCGGCCTATTTATCGATCCAGCATTTCCACGCGCAGTCAACACATCCACGCCATAAAGACAGGTAACCGACTCTTCCCGACTTCATCGTATGCATATCAAGAAGTGATCGATCCCTCCCCCTAAAGTTTTTTTTTTCTTTATTTCTTTTTCTTTTTTCTTAATCCGTATGTACGGTGGATAGCATTCTCGGGTTGCAAGTATGGTGAATGGCGGTCAAACCACCTCCTCCTCCTCCCTCGTCCTCCTCTCCCGAGCTTTATTCCCGTTTTCTTCTTCTTCCCGTTTTCTGTGACGGGGAAGGGAAGTGGAGGGGCTACCGTCCAAGGGGGAAGAATAGGAAGTCATTGGCTTGTTCTGCTTGTTTTGCCGTCTCTGCCTGTCTGATGACCCCCTCCTCGAACCAGAGAGGATATGCTCACATCATAACTTTTAATAGCACAAGCTTACAATCCCCCTAAGCTACCGATAAGCCAATTTGCACAAACAATGTAATCGTATCCACATTTCCCATTTCAACACTAGAGCCAATGATCAAATCTGACTGCTACTAACGATAATAATCATCCTCACTATATAATCGTCCTAATGATGATGCGCACGGGTTTCGTCCCCGCCTTCGTACCCGGGCCGAGACACCAGCAGGCGGCAGGCGGCACGTGGTCGACCTTCAGATATATCCGCGCCTTCCCGTGCACACGTTTTAGCTAGAACCGCTGTCGAAACGTTACGTACAAATACATTTATTTCCTCTCACGTCTACAGAATAAATACCCATCAATAATCATAGCTGGGTCTCCGTCTTCCGAGGAACCGAAACGAGCAAGACATCGCTAGAACCGCCTGTTCGTCGCCATAGCGCAATGCTGTGACGATTCCTTTGATTCCTTGCACGAGGGGCATTTTGTGTCTGCGTCGCCGCACTCCTCCGCCGGCGGTTGCGTGACTCACAGCCTCGTCAACACATGCCTACGTTGCACGGCTCGGCATGGAGGCGTTTGCAATATTGGCAAAAAAATATTGCGGATGTTGCCATGCAGAGCGCTCAGCATGAGCACCTGCGGCGGCCTTGCTCATCATCTGTCTCCCTTTTCCGATAATCTGGCATTCCTTTTCCAATAATTATCTCTTCTGCCTTCCACTATCGCTTCCTTCTTTGCTCTTATTGCCGCTTCTCCCTCCCCCTCTATTTCTCATTGGGGCGAACATGAGTAGACGCATCGTAAAATCCCACAGAAAAAAAAGGAAAAAAGGCATAGAACGAGACAGGAAGGGAAAAAATCTGGAACTTCCGGTGCGCCGAGACCTCTCCAGCCGAAGAATACGACCGTGGTTCGGTTTCCCCTCGGAACTACACGCTCAATTCAGAACATAAAGACTCGTTCAGGAGTGCAAACAAGTGCCAAGCCGTCAGGAAGCTCATTCGATGAATTCGAAGTCTCCAGGGACAGTTTTGACGCGAAAACAGTTGGAAATGGTTGCGAGATTCCAACACGGGCACTGGGCTCTCGGACGATAATGAAAAATCTATCACACGCCCATAATTCACCAAAATATACAGTCATATTTTGAGCTGTGGTATGCCTTGTCAGTTCGCCTCACTAAAAATTACACACATACACATACACACACACACACACATGCGCGCGCACGCTTGCACAGACATGCATAGGCCTAACCATAAAAGTTGTAATCATAAACATAACAACCATAATAAAGACAAAATTCCTCATTAAAATCTGAAATAAAAAACCCAGTAAAGACGATGATGATAACGTAAGCCCTCAAATCCTATTTCAGAATGCTCATTCCTTCACCCGTGCTGGTCACTGCATAAGGATATATGCTTTACCGGCAAGGAGCTTCAGTACAATATGCTAATGTTCAAAGAGCGACGTGCTGAGACGAGGGTGGGGGGTGGGGGGGGGAAGGTGTACTTTTATCGATAAAGCACCTCGACCTACTGATAACGAATGACCTGGAGACTTGCTTGTCCTCCCCAAAACCTGTACTTGTGTAGTGATACGAAGATATAAAAAAAACCAAGTTAAAAATGATACTAAACTGTGAATATAGTCATATTCTTTTAATCTACGAATCATAGGGTTATGAAGCCAAACACACCCACACTCTGAAAAAGCTTTGCTCCTGAAACAAGAGAGCCACAGAAGCGTTACAGAAACCAAGGCTAAACCACCCCCTTGGGGAGTACCAGGTTTGCACGATTGTTGCAAACGTGTTGCAGAGGTACTCAAGGACAAGATAACACCGTTCGCGCAACAGCGACCCGTTTCATGGGTTATGCTCCCTTTGGTGAGATCAAGGGCATCCTTGAACGCGGTCAGGCAGAAATGAGCAGCGGGAGGGGGAGGGGGAGGGGGGGAAGGGGAGGGAGAATGGGGCAAGGAGGAGGAGGGGAGGGGAGGGAGTATGGGGCAAGGAGGAGGCGGAGGAGAGGGGAGGGGGAAAAGTGAAGAGGATCTGTTAAGAAATCTTCGAATCAAAGAAGTCGTGCATTTATCGTCGTTTAATTAAGCCGCTGGAAGGCCAAACTTTTAATAAACAATGTCAATAATATAAATAATAATAATAATAATAATAATAAATGTAAAAAAGGAATGCTACTAATAATAATATCAATAATAATGGTAACAATAATAATCATAACATTAATAACAATAACAAAGATAACTACAAAATATATAGCAAAACAAAAAAAGATATTTCTCAACCATCCCGAATGCCGCCAGCAAGCCCTCTGAACCCACGAGGGTCCTCCCCGAAGAGCCAACAGGTCGTTTCACAGCTGCGGCGGCGCTGATCCCGAGCCGTGAAATGGGCCCATGCGATGGCCATGGGGAGAGGGCGGAGACACGAGACGAGATCCGCCGCTTCCCATAACCATGGCCCGTCCTGTGGCCACGTCGGGCTTGCTTCGAGGATCACACTCGAGGCACGGGATTCAGGAGGAGAGGGGAGACAAGGGGGAGGGAGAGAGGAGGGAGGGAGAGAGAGGAGGGAGGATCACACTCGAGGCAGAAGGGAGGGAGGGAAGTAGGGAAGAAGGGAGAGGAGAGAGGGAGAGAGGGGGAGGGTGAGTGAGTGGGTGAGAGAAAGAGGAAAGAAAGGAGAGAGAGAGAAAGAGGGAAGGGAAAGAGAGAAGTGAGAGGAGATAGGAGAGAGAGAGAGAAAGGGAGGGGGGGGGGGGGAGAGCTACCGTTAACCACCCGAAGAGCTGGCTTGGTACCCCGTGGCTTGGAGTAATGGGCGCTTGTAGCGTCGAGCGGCTTCGCAAGCGCCCCTCTTCCCCTTACAACAGCTTAGGGAAGCAACCCTACATTAGCGGCCGCCTATGCACACGCACACGCACACGCACACACCAACGCACAGTCTGCACATATAACTGAATCTCTCCCAAGAGAACGGCGTCTATAGCTCGACGCGGGCCATGGCCTGCGACCACGGCCACTAAGGCCTCCTCACCGCTAAGGAGTCGTCACGGGTTCCCCAAACACGAAAGTTTGTTAAAGAATCATCCCAAGTTTCTCTGTCCGAAGCGATTCCAGCCCTGGTCGGCCGTTGTGTCTGTAAGGATGGAATTACTTGACGTAGAAATTGTGAGTGAGCAAGCGAGTGTGAGTAAACGAGTGTAAGCGAGCAAACAACTGTGAGTGAGCAACTGAGTGTGAGTAAATGAGTGTGAGAGAGCAAGCGAGTGTGAGTGAGCAAGAAAGTGAGTGAGCAAGCAAGTGGGAGTGAGCAAGCAAGTGAGAGTGAGCGAGTGTGAGCGTAAGTGAGAAAGCGAGTGTGCGTGAGCAAGCGAGTG
>BOPN01005360.1:30000-32500 GCA_017312705.2 Penaeus japonicus
ACTCTTGAGGGGAGGCCGCCCGCGCCGCCCACGCCTCAGACCGCCCATGCCGCGCCTGATCGTGTTTGCGGCGGCTGCGGCGGCGGCGGCGGCCGAGGCGGTCCCGTGTGGCGAGGGTGAGGGCGAGGGCGGGGGCACGAGAACCGCCTGCTGCTGCGCCTGCCCCTCCTGCCCCTGCTGGACTTGCTCGTCGGGCGCCGCGCCGTTGGCTTCCGTCTTGATTTCCAGGAAGCTGTGCGGCAGGACGGCCGTCTGCGCCGCACCCTCGTCCTCCTCGGCCTCCTCCAGGATCTCCTCGGCGGCGTCCGTGTCCTCCGCCTCGTCCTCCTCGAGCGCGGGCGAGGGCGGCGAGGCGGGGGGCGCGGGGGCGTCGGCGGGCACCACGTACGTGATGAGGGTGGCCGTGCGGTGTGTGGTCTCCACCCGCAGCAGCGTCCCCGCCCGGATCTCGCGGTGGAGGAGCACGTCCAGCTTGTCCACCAGGCGGCTCTGCCCGCACGCCACCAGCTTGTCCTTGATGTCCTCCTTGCTGGCGCCCCCCGGCCCGCACGACGCCACGGCCAGGCGCAGCGCCCGGCAAGTGGACTCGCTGTTCATCACATTCACCTTGGTGCGTGTCGGCCGGCGGCGCACCAGGGCCGCCTTGGACCACGATGCGGCCACTCGGTACGATGTGGCGCCCTTGTACTCCACTCGCAGCACATCCTCGGACTCTACCAGCTCGTCCAGCACCGCCTCCGTCGTCGCCTCCGACAGGAGGTGCTCGCGCCTCGCATACCAGGCAATCTTCCGAGCGCTGGGCCTCACGCGACGGGACCGCAGGACTCGTATGGCGTCAATGATAATTTCTTTCTCTTTGTTGGTCACCATGATCACAACACGACTAGAAAACCACTACCCAAACTCTGGTCGCAAACTCGGGAGAGCGGCTGGTCGCCAGTGTGTGGAGCCAGCCGGCGCACGACAACTCCTCGCTCGCTCGCGCCCCAGCTGATCTCCCGCCACAGCCGCACCCATCGCGCATGCGCAGTGGGCGTCCCCGGCACCCACCCGCGCATCCCACACCAGAATTATTCGTCTTTTCGCCTCAGCGCCCGGGTATTATCGCTGGCGAATAACGTAAACTTCCTCTTCGTGCCATGCTTCATAGCTGGGAAGTGAATGCAGCAAAAATAAGACTAAGGTCGAGGCGATACCGAAGCGACAATAAATGAAAGCATCGCGCACAGCAGCCTAACCCTCGTCCGCACCGCACACGGACAAACGTGGTCCACTCTCAGCTGCGTTTAAAGTTACAAAATTTTCGCGAGGATATTTGGGCTTCATCGCATGTATTTCCTACGTATCCAGGGCGCCCATAGACCAAATCCCAGCCTGGCCGATCAAAGCAACTCTCTCAAACCCAGAGCCAAGCGTACTGCCAGCAAAACAAGCCAAGGTCGCGTTTAGACGAGCCTTTGTCGCGGACGGCGCGTTCTGTCTCATGACCGGTGAGACTCCCCTGTCTGCTCCATGTTCCTCTGGCCCTTTAAACTGGCTTGTTCCTCCAACGGCGCCTCGCCCTGCACGCCAACAGACATTGCTAGGAGCGTGTCTGTGCAATGGGAGATGTGAAAACTGAAATATGAACAAATGGCGAAGCTGTTCAATAGTACAACACGCAATGCCAATATGGAGGGGTTGCCAGATACTTGAATATCTCTCTGCTCAACATAATTCTGCATATTGTATGATCGCAGCTAATCCTCTGTCACCTCTATAATTAGACGAGGGAAATCACCCAAATGCTAACAAGCGCAGGCCTACAAACGACAGACGCACGACCCACGAGAGCAGTCAGCTCAAGTGCGTTCCTACAAAATAATTATGACGTGCATTGATAGGCAGCTGTAAAGTCCCCGGCTCGGCCAGCCCGCATGGTAGACGCATGGCCGTCAACCACCGTCTCCAGCTACCACCCTACACCAGAGACCATCCTCCTCTCCAACAAGCGATCCTTCGCCACCATCTTACGCCTCCACCAACATAAGCCCAGGAGCTGCAGCCGCGGCAGGGCGGTCTTATTGTCTGGATTCCTCAGCAGCAGACACTAACCAGCGCTGCCAACGCCGGCAAAACCGAGAACCAGCTACAAATATTACAGAATTTTTGTCTTCCTTTTTTTTTGTAGCCACGTGTCTTCGGAGTGTCTGTAACTTTTGTCTGTATCTATTTCGGTCTTTCTTTCAGTGTGCGTGTCTCAGTTTCTCTCTCTCTCTCTCTCTCTCTCTCTCTCTCTCTCTCTCTCTCTCTCTCTCTCTCTCTCTCTCTCTCTCTCTCTCAACTTATCACATACTAATTTATCCTCTCGCGTGTGTGTGAGTGAGTGAGTGTGTCAGTGTGTGTGTGAGAGAGAGACACATTTCCTTGCCGCTTCATCCTCACATACACTACTTGAGCCTCACTCTCGCTCACACTCTCTCGCAGGTAAGCAACACACGCATTTAACCTAACTCCGCAT
>BOPN01005360.1:50000-52500 GCA_017312705.2 Penaeus japonicus
CTCTCTCTCTCTCTCAATTTTTTTTTCTCGGTCTCTTTCTTTTAATTTTCTCTCCATCTCTTATTGTCTCTTTCGCTTTCAATGTGTATCTATATAGCGCTCTGTCTCTCTCTCTCTCAATTTATATATAAATATAATATATATATATATATATATATATATATATATATATATATATACATATATATATATATATATATATGTGTGTGTGACGTGTGTGTGTGTATGTGTGTATGCGCGCGCGCGCGTTCGTGTGCGTGTGTTGCTCTTTTAAAAAAATAGAAACAATAATAACAATAACAATAAAGATAGCAATAAAAATACGATACACCAAAATTAACAACTTGAGGATAAATAATACCAATAGTGATAGCAATAATCATAATAATAATTAATACAATTACAATAATATCAGTAATAAAAACTACAATTATAAAAATAGTAGTAGTAAAAATAAGTGTAACTATATATAATGAGCAATGTATAATAACTGATTGCTTACTACTAATAGTTAACCCAATAATGATTAGTATCAATGCTGATATAATATTGATAAAATCGATAGTAAAATCTTTAACATTATTAGCACAATCAATCAGAATTATCCTTTCAATTATTACCAATTTACATATATTTATCATTCCCATTTCCACGTATAATCAAGATTATGAATTCTCATATCACCGGTTATCAATATCGTTCTTATCATTATTTTTATCATCATCCTCATCACTTCAAAAAATGTTTATTATAAATATGATAATAAGAGCAATGAAGCAAAGCAATAGCAATGCAACTTTAACGCAGTCTATCACCACGGGTAAAGTATGCTCTCTGAGTGGCCCGGATCTTATCCATAAACTATTCCCTTTAAGCAGTCAAGTTCCACTTTTGGATGATTTGTCGTGGCTTCTGCCATACTTCGAGTCGATTTAACTTATTTCATTCGCCTTCAAAATATGAGTGACGGATATTTTGGAAAACTAACCAGTAAATGCAATTAATAGGTTTCCAAAACAATGTTATTGCCCGCGCCGGAGAAACTGCTGGTAAACGTTTCCAATAAAGTGGCAGTTCTATTTAAAGGACGCCTTAAACAATTTACCAGCACAATTCTGGGCCAATGGTGCACATATAAAAACAATGCTATACAAGCTATTTAGAACTATTTCGTCTTCCACATTTATTATTCCGTATGGCTGTACCCTAGAGCGTCATCCTCAATGAGTGGCCTACCATGCTATAGCAGCTTTGTCAATATGCGCTGTGCGTGGCCCATGTCGTGTCTATTCTCACTTGTGAACCGCACTTTTTTCACTCTCACTCTCGTCTGGTTCTTCATCTTTCGCGAATAAGCATGGCAATGCAAAGGATTGTATTACTTTGTTGTTGCTTTCGATGAGAATAGCGGGGATTATAGCGTTAATGTTATATTTCCTAAAAGTGGGAACCAAGTAAATGGAATCTTAAAATTTATTGACTGGTATCGATAATGGTGTGGTAGTAGTAATTTTAATCAAAATAATAATAATAATAATTACAATAATAAATTATGGTAGCAGTAGTAGTAGCACTGATCATAAAGATGTCGATGGATAATAATAATAATAAAAACATCAAGAATAAAATTAATAATTACATTCATTATTTACAGACCCCATTATAGTAATAACAATATTATGACTGAAAATTCCGAGTATAAACTACAATCTCGCATAACATTTTGATACATCAAACATTCCTATCCACATAAACCAATGGTGATGATCATAATAGTGATGGTAATCATGACTAAAAGAAAAAAAGCAAGTGTACCAACATCCCCAGCGACAAAACCGCATCAAACTCTAAAAATCCGATCCCACACAACTCCCAACGTGGCTGCGGTACCTCATGACGCGGGTCTTATGACGACACCACAAGATCAGGTCAAGAGAAAGCTGTGTGCATGTGTGTGTGTGTGTGAGTGTGTGTGCGCGCGCGCGTGTTGGCCACGTGGTACTACATATGCTACTTCCACCCTGACTACATTCATTGTTATCTGTTTAATACCATCTCAGTGGTTTATCGAAGGTTAAAAGACTCCTGTCATTCTCTCCGCGTTTAAGTCCTTGAAATACACCACGTGGGGTTTTTCTTTAGCCAGATCTATAATGAAATTTTACTGAGCATGGCGAGGATCTGAGATGAAAGACCAAGGTCCCATGCCCTTTTTCAAGCCAAGTTCTGGATGCAAAACTGCTAACCTTGTACATTTCTCCTTAACAGCAATAAACTTTATTATGAAAACGCAGGCAAGTTTTGAAATAAAGAACATTCGAGTTTCACATCAACGTTGGCCTTTCTTTTCTGTTCTTGCCTAACGAGGTACACACATATAGTATAATCGAATATCATTTAAAGCACTGTTTAAAAAGTTCAAATTGTTTATATTTTGGAAATTTAGAGGGCAGCAGTTATGTCACCCTCACTAGTTTACCAAAATTAGGAAACTGGTATC
>BOPN01005360.1:77189-97189 GCA_017312705.2 Penaeus japonicus
ACATGAAGAAAGACTTCCCTGAAAGTGCCACACTGGTTTCTTAAATTTCAATTGTTTATTTTTTAAGCTGGGGTGAAATGAATAAAAAGTTAGTCCTCAGAGTCCAGTGGGTTGTTGTTAAAGACTCCTTGATTATTATTTTGCACCTGTTGAAAGAAAGTAGAAACATGTTGAGAACATGTCCCCTTTAAAGGGTTGGAGTTTAATTAGTAACATGTTACTGTTAATTGGAGGTAAAATTATAGAGAAAGTGTGACTGTTTGCCTGTAAATAGATAAATATAGAACTGAATATGTGTTTATTTGCATATATTTCCATGTTGATACATAGTAGTGTAAGATTGCATCACATGGAATATATCAACAAGTTTAGTATATAGTATATTATTTCTATTTGTAAAAAGACACTGAAGAGGAAGTAAATACAAAGGGAAAGGGAAGTGGATAGTGACACTAAGTGAAATTGTATTAAGATATATAACATTGAAGTGAGTATTATTATCTTATCTAAAAATTGTTGAAGATATCTTAGAAATGTAATTGATGATATTTGTTGATACATCATTTTCTTGGTATTAAAGTATGCATGAAGATTTACAGTTCACAGACATATAGCGCATTGGTATTCATTTCTGTAATATATTTTGTTATATATATCTACATGTATGTATGTGTGCATGTATTCCTATATATGCATTTGCATTTGTATTTGTGAGTGATTGTATAATTCTATTTATTTCAAAAGCATCCTGACAAAGAGACCTACATATGTGATCTAGGTAATCATATAGGCTTTAGTTGAAAATCAGTAATTATCAACAAAAATGATGCTAACCTACAATCCTGTCCCAAAGTTCAGGGAGGTGGATCTCTCAACTTGCTACAGACATCTTGTGGAGTTCATGTTGCTGCGCTAAACATCTTATGATGTGATAGATTATTTTTTATTGGCAATTCTACTCCCATATGATTGATGTGATATTTTTTATTGGCAATTCTACTCCCATATGATTGATGCGATATTTTTTATTGGCAATTCTACTCCCATGTGATTGATGCAATATTTTTTATTGGCAATTCTACTCCCATATGATTGATGCAATATTTTTTATTGGCAATTCTACTCCCATATGATTGATGCAATATTTTTTATTGGCAATTCTACTCCCATATGATTGATGCAATATTTTTTATTGGCAATTCTACTCCCATATGATTGATGCGATATTTTTTATTGGCAATTCTACTCCCATGTGAAGTGGAAACAAAAAGCAGATGTTTCAGGCAGCCGTAGTGAGGAGGAAGGTGTAGGAAAATCAAACCAAAGTGGTCACGGGAGGACAGTTTCTGCTCTAAGTGAAAGGGTTAGGAGACCCCCTCTGCCACCCAAGTTAAATTGCACAAGGAAGTTTAAACTAGGAACTAGTTCCACAATTATCATATTAAAAGAAAAAATGGCTAAAGAACAGTATGCTTACTTAAAGTCTTCAAAAGTTGGTTTAAGAATTCACATTTTAAGCTGTAGAAATTTCATACAGATACGAATGGTATGTAATGTACTAATAGGGCTTACATTGTTTGACATTATGAAGATCGAAAGAAGAACACTGGTTTTGTGTGTGTGTTTGTGTGTGTTTTTCAAAGATTTGTTCTTGGTAAATGATTATTATAAGTGTTATTAGTCCTGATATACTTCCAACTTTTATAGTTTTTTTTACTATCAATATTGTCATCATTATCGTCAATAACCAATCAAAACATCATTATTATGAGTGTGTTTTATTAGTGAACAGTATCTGAATATTTCCATCAGAAAAATAAAGATAATGCAAATGTACATGTGAGATGCACAGTTAATAAACCACCAGTGCCCCTGCTAGGTGTGTATGTACAATGTTAGATTTGTTAATTTCCTTGCATTTTTGAGGAATTCACTATATGATTATAATGATGGATGTCAGGGCTACGAAGTGTTCACACATGAGAAATGTAAAAATAGATTTATGAAGTTAGCCCACAGCATGAACCTACCCTTAAATTGGCTTTCCAGACACGCAGCACGAGGAGACCTGGGGAAACAGTGATGCAATGTGAACACAGGCAGTATGGGTGACACTGACCCAGGCCGGGGCTGTCCTCCTACGCTGCCGTCAGATGTGGAACGCACAGGCAACAACATCAACAACAACAACAATCAATCGGCAGGCAGGGGGGTCGCTCCCCATGCAGAACAGAATGGTGGAGGCGAACTTGGGAGGAAACAGCCTACCGCAGAGGACATAGGGGACACAGCATCCAGAACCTCAGAAGATTCAGCAGAGTCTCTGTCTTCCATGAACAGTCATGTGCCCTGGAGAGAAGGTCCAAAGCCCCAGAGCAAAGTGCAGCCATCTTACAGGATGGTGAGTATTTCACTTACCAGTGTATTGAGGAAGCTGTGATGTGTCAGGTTTTGACACTATAAACTCTTTATATGAGGAGTGATTTTGCATTTGGAAATTATTGGTACCTTTATTATTTCTTTTCTCTTCTCTTCTTTTAATTTACAGTCTGTTATATTTTTATCTTTTGATAATTAATTCTGGATATGTCATATGATTTGTAAAATACTTTGCAGAAATATGAAAGACAATTGCCATAGATCAAACAAAATGTAATTCTTTCCCTGTACGTCTGAAGGTTGCTGACAATTCAAGACGAACCGATATCAGGAAAGAGTCTAGCCTGTGCAGTGATGACGAGATGGAGGAAGAGGTAGAAGAGGAGAACGAAAACATGAATGAGGAGGAGGAGGTAGATGCTGCGGAGGAGGAAGAAGAAATAGAGGAGGAGGAGGAGGAGGAGGAACTTGGATCGGAGGAGGAAGACCTGGAGGAAGGGAAACTTGTGAGGGGGAAGATGGAATCTGAGAGCTTATTCTTGAGCGTAAGTTGAAAGAAGCTTCCATATTGGCGTTACTTTCTATGTTTTTATTATCATCATATATTATTTCATGCTAGGATGTTTGATTGTGTATTTTATCAGATATTGTGTGTATACATGCATCTGGTTAAAATTTTGGAATGTTAAAGTTATTCTTCAGTATGTCTTCATTTTAGAAGTTTTGCCTTTGAATGGATTACATTTAAGAAAAAATGTAAATGATTGAAGCCACTGTTCCAACTGAGGGACCAATAGAAAACATAATTAGTGCAACTTACTTACATATGACTTAATTCTACAGAGAGATGAAGAGAAGTCATCCTTCGGCCTTTACTCAGGCATGAGTGACATCATCAGTGGCTCACCCCAGAGTTCAGCCCCAAGTCCAACCCCCTCTTCGTGCCCTTCAACTCCCTCCCTGACCCCAAACAAGAGCACAGTGGGAAGTGGAGGGTTATCGAGGCCAAATTCAACATTTGGCTCCAGCTTGGTGTACAAAGGTAGTGGAGGAGGTCTGCTCGTCCACCATCCGGTGACCCCAAAGAAAAGGGTTTTGACCAAGACCAAGACGGATCACCTCAGTGAAGAGCTCAATCTCGGATACAGGTACACAATTACAGTTCATATTTTTTTTCTTTCTTTCTTTGTGTTTTGTTGCTTAGTTCTTTTCTTTTACACTTTGGTGTTTTCTCTTGACTATTTTAAATAATCAAAGAAAAGAAAATGAGGTTTGGTTCATTTACACTATATTGGACTTTTGATAATTGCTCAACTCAGGAATTAATTCTTTTTCCCTAGATGTGTAACGGCCAAGAGGTAGTGGTTCTTGTGGAATTTTATCTTTTTAGACTGGATATAGGCAAATCACAAATACTGTTATCCCTCACTGAAATCATTAAAGACAGGACATCTAAACCAATGGACGACCCAAAAGATGGGCTCACTAAGATTTAGTACCTATTTGTGAAGTCACATAATGCTATTTGGTTAGTTTGGTTATTGGTTACAGGCGTTAGCTCTCCATGTAGATACACAGTGCTCAGCTCTCTCAAACATTGACAAATGTTGTCTAAACCACAAACTGTCACCCTCTGTTTGATGCCTATCTTCTGGCAAGAAATTCAGCTGTCATGTACGTCTTGACACCTGTCAATAGTGGGTTAATACCGATTCTAATAATGTTCATCCACATATGCTTTAGTGGCAGCCAGCATCTAATATCAAGTATCATGGTCCCAGAATATAGTGTAAGTTTCATTATTTGTACTATTTACAATCACCTCACCAAATCCTTTGTCTGGTTGAAGTCTTTGAAGGTAGGAGCGAAACAATGATGATTGTTGTGCTAGTCACACCACCATACAATTATATTTTATATTACATGCAGTTGACAAAACAGCTTGTTTCACAGAACATCGTGTAGATGTAAATGAGGGATACCTATTTGTGGCTAAAAGGAATGTGAGAGTTTGGACATCCACTTGTGGTAATGTTCACTACCTGCCAAATAAAAATCCTTTGAAAGAAGGCACCATGCTAGCTCCTGCAAGCAAGGGAGTATGTGGTGTAAAATTGATTAAGGAGAATATTATATTAGGTGGTTAAATCATAAAGATTATAAATTAAAGCTTGTACTGAATGATAGCCTTGTTTTTTCAGTAAGCTTTAACCCATTAACGACGGGTGACTAGATATCACGTGTAGTGGTTTTTGGGCCACACGCCAGGGATGCGTTATTTTGTCCAGCCTGGCGTGCGCTGGCTCGCGGCCAGCGTGGCCACGAATCCCGACACGTTGGGCTTATGCGTTCAAATGTCCCGGAATTTCGGTCTTTTTAAGCTGAAATGGCCCCGTCAGGAACGGGTTAAAATGGACTGAAACATTGAAAAAAGGTTAAGAAGATATACTACACTTAATCAGATCATAGTTGGATTATCATTACATCTGCACACTTATGCAACATCAGTGCAGTAACCTGGTCTTTCCAATTGCCCCTTTTTGTCAGAGCACTAGACACTGAGCTGGGCCTGGGCAACCCCTCACCTTAATTTGTAATATCTGCTTGGAGATACTGTTGGTCCAGGGAGACATATTTTTTGTCTACACTTATGAGATTGTAGTGTGCACCCTATTGATCTTTTAAGAATCTCAGTTACTTTTTTGTTACACACATCATAAGCACAAAGCTTTTTTATTCTTCAATGGTTTGGAATTCCATTTTCCTTTCATGTTGCACTAATAAAATTTAGAAAAGCAGAAAGGTAGAAATAAAAAAAGGAATGAAAGCAAGGCTGTAAGACAAAGAGAGAACTAGTTTCTCCATATAAGTTGCAGAATTTAACCAAGCATGACAAACTTCCAGGATTCTGATGGAGCTGATGTCCGACTACCAGAAGGGGAGCAACGCACCCTTCATGGAGCCTATTGAGCTGGACACGGATAAGAACAAAGACTACCTGGAGGTCATCAAGAAACCCCTCTGGCTGAAGAAGAGTGAGTGGAAGTTGGGACTTCAGAATTGTTTTTTTCTCTTTTGTGAAGAGAGTGTTTGTGTAATATTACTTTTGTTGTAGATGGTTTGATGGAGTTAGAGATTGTACCTGAAGGGAAAGTGGACAGTATATAAAATGAGTGTAATTTATTAATTAGTCTTGGATGAGACTATAGATGTGATGTTTTATATTATAAGAAGAACCTTGTTATATTTCAGTCTAATATTTTAGCGCCATTACATTTATTTTTGTTTTTAATTTTTTACAATATCAGATTTTTATGGTTGTCATAGATAGTTATACAGTTAGGTTTAAAATTTCTACCAAAGAAGTAGTTTGACTAGTAGAAGCATTGATAATTTATTTATTACAGTCAAGGAACAACTTCTGGATGGGCAGTACAAAACAATCACGGAACTCATTGGAGATCTTCGATTAATGCTAGAGAATGCATACCGATATTACGGGCCAATCCACTCCATCTCGAAAAAGGGACTGCGTCTGGAGCACATGATGGAGCAGAAAATAGCTCTCCTTCCTAAGTACGTAATCAGTGTTTTGCACGTTGCAGACTCTGGGACTTTCATGCTATATATGCATATATCATGATTGTACATGTCAGTGTGTCTGTATTACTTGATTTAATAAAAATTATCCTCTCTGCTACAGGGAAATCCGCGAACAATGCAGTTTGGAGAAGACTTCCGGCCAGCCACCAGAAGACATCACTCAAAAGCATCGCAATAAAAGAGCCAAGATCTCAGTCAATGGTGAGTGAAATTTCAGAATACCTAATGGGTATGAGTGCTAATGAATATTAACTTTTTCTTTCTTCCTTTCTTTCTTTTTTCTTTTTTTTTTTTTTTTTTTTACATGTAAATGATTTTACAAGAATGTAGTCACAGGAATCAATTAGTAGGCTTACCTAGCTATGTCTGCTTTCTCTTTTTCTTGAATTTTTTGAGAAGAAAGTTTCCATTTCTATCACTATTTTATCATCATTAATGTTATCATTGCTATCACTATTTTTATGGTAATATTGACCATGAAGGTAATAGAGATAAAAAAAAAAATAAAATAAAATAAAGGGTAAACAGGTGAGGTCTGGTAGACCTTCTAATTAATGCCTGGATGACTGAGCCTTTGTGGAGTGATTTTTTGTGTAAAAATAAAAAATGGGCTAATGTTACAGTATTTATATAACATATATCTTACACAGAATTAAACAAGTGCAAAAGACATATCCTCATCGTGTGAATTTCTCGATCAGGTGACAATTTCTTCTCATACGTCATGCATCGTGTCCGTGGGTGCAGGGTGCAGAGAGAAAAGGAACTGAAGAGGAGGAAGATGGAGGCCATGCGTCAGGCAAAGCGTGACCGGGAGCTAGAAGTCGTACAATGGGAAAAAGATCTATTGAAGGAGCCTCTCCATTCGCAGATGAGGGCTATGTGGGAGGTAAAGCAAGGTCTTTTTGTGTGTTTGTGTGTTATTATTGAGATTATCCTCCATAAAATTTTATATTGTACCAGTATGTAAACTTTTTTTTCTGCTTTTTCCCAAAACCAAGCACTTATATTTTGCCTCTGCTTTTTTTTTCAGCTACCACAAATCGGCCACTTCATATACCTCACTCTGAACACCCTAAACATCTACGAAGTCCCACAGTACGAGCTTGAAAGGATGCTGCTGATGCCCCGTGCCTCCAGAACACTGGCCATGCTCCTGACCTCCCTTCTCTCATCGCCACAGCAGAGACAGAAGCTCAACGAAAAACCTTACATGCCCTACAAGGTCTGGGCCCGGAAGCTGGCTCACAAGACCCTCCTGTGGTACAGGTGCTTCTCTCGGGAGAACCAGAATTCCCAGAAGGTAAGCCTATCTCTGATTATTTAAAACAACCTCTTCCTCCACCTTCCTCCACCACTATCAACACCACCACCACACCACCACCACCACCACAACCACAATCATCACCACCAATACCAACACCACCACAACCACAATCATCACCACCAATACCAACACCACCACTTCACCACCACCACACCAACACCACTGCCACCACACCAACACCACTGCCACCACACCACCTCCTCCTCCTCCTCCTCCTCCTCCTCCTCCTCCTTCACCTCCTCCTCCTCCTCCTCCTCCTCCTCCTCCTCCACCTCCTCCTCCTCCACCACCTCCTCCTCCTCCTCCTCCTCCTTCACCACTTCATCTTCCACCTCCTTCACATTCTCCACCTCCTTCGCCTTCTCCTTCACCTTCTCCTCCACCTTCACCTCCACCTCTTCCACCACCTCCTCCTCCACCTCCTTCATTTTTTCCTTCACCTCCTTCACCTTCTCCTCCACCTCCTTCACTTTCTCCACCTCCTTCACCTTCTCCTTCACCTCCTTCACTTTCTCCTCCACCTCCTTCACTTTCTCCTTCACCTCCTTCACCTTCTCCTCCACCTCCTTCACTTCCTTCTTCACCTTCTCCTCCACCTCCTTCACCTTCTCCTCCACCTCCTTCACCTTCTCCTCCACCTCCTTCACCATCTCCTCCACCTCCACCTCCTTCACTTCCTCCTTCACCTTCTCCTCCACCTCCTTCACCTTCTCCTCCACCACCTTCATCTCTCTTCTCCTCTTCCTCTTTTTCCTTCCCTTCCTCCTCTTCTCCTTATTTTTCCTTTTTTCCACCCTTTTGCCTCCCTCTCTTTCTCCCTTTTAACCTCATTGTGGTTTTTGTTCTTTAATTACAGGTGAGTTTTTTATCAGAATTATTTTCTCTTCCCATTTGTTCCTGTTTTATGGATAGAGATTAATTATTTTGCCAAATTTGTGATAAAGAATGTGTGTATATGAATATATTTATATATATATATATATATATATATATATATATATATATATATATATATATATATATATGTATATATATATATATATATATATATATATATATATATATATATATTATATATATATAAATGTATATATATATAAATGTATATATATATATATATATATATATATATATATATATGTATATATATATATATATGTATGTATATAAAACATGGCATCTTCCTCACAGGTTTTTGACCAAATGGGCATCGAGCCACAGTTTTGGAACATATGTGGGCCTACAAACCCCTTTGAGCACCAACTGTTCCATGAGATGACCTACCACCAGCGAGTTTGGCTCCTCAAGTCCCTCTGTGACTTTCTGCTTGTAAGTTGAATTGTTCATTTTTTGATGTGATATGTAGATATACATTTGTTTTATTATTATTTTGATATGTTATTTATAATTTACCTCCCCTAACCCCACAAACAGCACAACCACAAAACAGTGCAGGAAGTTATTGCTGAGCACACAGAGGCAGACCAGCGCGAGTACCACTTGGGCCACGACCGGGACGGCAATGAGTACCTGCATTTCCCCCAATTCTGTGGCCAAGACCTCAGGATCTACCGGCGGGCACAGGTGCCCTCCCCGGAGATTAGTGTGGAAGAGGAGGAGCATGAGGAGGGAAGCATCTTGCCCATCGAAAAAGTCCGGGAGTTCAAGAAGAGGATGAAGAGGATCAGGAGTGTGAGTAGAAGGAGAGGAAGGGAACCAGAGGAGAAATGAGGAAGGGGAGGGAAGGAATGAGAAAAGAGAGATTTCCTGGGGTGGTTGTCGTTGCATGTCAGGACTGCAAGGAGGGACATAACGCATGGGGGAAATTCAGGAGGGAGAAAAGAAACTTTTGAGAGAAGATTGTAGTTTGAGATTTTTATAAGGGAAAAATGATGAGAATTTGGCAATAGGAGTATGGGTAAGGTATCTAGTTTTACAAATAATGTTAAGATATGTGTGTTTTCTGCTATTTTCTAGACTGATGGATGAAATATGAACTTAAATATGATATATTACCAAAGTGATTCTAAGTAGCATTTGGTGTAGGTCATCATAACTGAGAGAATAACTTGTAATTTCAGTAACAAAAAAAAAATGTAGTACAAAAGTGATCCGGTCATAAAAACACCTGTCATGGAAGGGTTAACAAATCCAAATTTCAAGGAAACCCTGAGAGTTCAAATGTCTTCATTTGAGTCTGACATTTTCACTCGCTTGGGTCATTAGGCACAGTCACTCAGCCCTGTGGCTCTAAGCATAAATAACAGGTGGAAGATAAGAAATGCAAGACAGTGCTGGAGCCTCATTACACACTTTCAGATATTTTATTTCCTGCCTAGACAGTTCTGCATGTTTACAAAGCTCCAAAATGTGATATTATATCTGGCCTGTAATAAAGCAAGCGTCTACAGCTTCTGAGGTATTTCTCGAGGCGTGAGGCTGCACTGATCCTTGTGGAGTGATTTTCACACACCCCATTTCAAGGGGTGACTAAATGAGGTTTTGTAATTTTGTCATTTCATTTGAGAAAGTCAAGAAAAATTTTCCAGTGAAAGTTCATGATGTGACAAGATGTCTTCTGTCGTGTTGGAAATATTACGATGTCATGATATAACGTCATCCATCAAAAATGGGTTGAAGCTTGTAATATGTTGGGAGACATGCCACAGAAGGTTTGATGACATTAACCACCTGGAACTGATGTGTATCATTGAAACTTGAATATGTGAGGTGGATAGAGAGAGGGAAGGTCAGTGTGGATAGTTTAGATTTTTTCTCTCTTTTTTTTTCCTATATAGTTTTTTCTTTCTTTCTTTCTTTCTTTCTTTCTTTCTTCAATTTACTTTCAGTTATATATAAACCTTCTCCAAATTTTGTGAAGTGCAAGTTTCAGGATTGATATAGGAAAAAGAAAAAAAAAAGTGTTTTAACTTTTCTGAGACGACCCACACCATAACCCCTTCACTACGGCCAGTAGAAAACACGCCCCCATGCTGAATCTGGGATGTCGTTGCGCGCCAAATTTTAAACTTCGCTATTGAATATAACATTTTTTAAGCCAAAACTCAACATAATCATCATGTACTATATATCAAATAAATGGATAATCAACCTCTTCCCCCTGTGCATGTGACAAGTTATTTACATGGGTTGGGAGGAGGGTGAGATGTGACCTTTGTGAGAGACCTCAGTGACTTGGATGACAAAAGAAAACGGTTGAAATAGTATGGTACACTAATCATAACAAGTCTTATTTTTGCATAATGTTCCATAAAGAAATAATAAAATTATTGCTAGTAGGGTATATCCGTACCTCTCCCGGTATAAGCGAATCACACTCTTATGTAATAATAATAAAAGTCAAGTAAGCCATCGTATCATATACGAACTATATACTGAAAGATCTTGTACAGTATCCGGAAGAAAAAAACACTAATGCTAACACAACTCGGCCACGACGCAGTATGTGCGTCCTCAGATACGTCACGAGGGCTGCGATGACGCAGTATACGCGTCCTCGTGTTGAAGGGGTTAACACGTTAATGCCGGGTGATGTGATATCACGTCAGGTGGTGGCAGCACTTGCCTCTTTGGATGCGATATCATGGCTTTTCATATGGCCAGCACACCGGATGATTGTGCACACAGCAGTTGGCAGCAGCTAGAGTGGGTGAATAGCCCAAGGTGTTAGGCCTGTGTACTTGAAATACCCCAGCGTTAAGGCCTGGTGGAACCAAAAATACCCAGCTGTTATTGGGTTAAGATGGTATTTTTTCCATTATTTTCTAGACTTAAGGTATAATATACAAGTGTTTATATGATACATCAGCAAAGTAATAGTAATTAGTATTTGGTTTGATGCATTGGGCACACAACTAAAGAATTACCTGGCTTGTATTTTGAACAAAAAATGTTATGGGAAAGTGAGGCAACCCAACAAAAATGCCAGCAGCAGAATGGTTGAAATTTTAATATTCCCAGTCTCAAAAATTGCAAAAGCCAGTTGCTGTCTTGATGATGCAGGATATCCTCAGATTTGCTTTGGTTCTGGATTTACTTTTGATCTTTGCAATCCTTATTTTAGCTCTAGCCTAATGTTGATGCTCCATCTCCCTAGAAATACGAGGAAGAGGCTGAGTGGGAGGGATCCAGAGGGAAGAAGAGAAAACGGAAAAGAGGGCGCAACAGAGAGGTGGACCCAGAGGAGGAGGTCAGTGTCCACAATCGCAGCCGGCCAGGTAACCTCCGACAGAGACCAAGAGCGAGGTACAAGGACCAGTATGAAGACCTGGGCCTCTCGTCAGATGAAGAGCCTCCTCGGCCCAAGTTCAAGGGAAGAAGGGCCAGAGCATGCATTGCAGACTCATCCAGTGAGAGTGAGGATGAGAAAGAGGAGAAAAAAGAAAAGGAAAAGGAAAAGGAGAAGGAGAATAACGGGACAGAAACCCCTCCAGTGACGGCAGCAGTGGCAGAGGAAACTGGTGAGGAGACGGCTGCCAACAGTCCAGCCCCACCACAGCAGGAAGGCTTGACAAGAGCACAGCAGAAGAACCCCAGAACAAGACGAGGAGGCAAGAAGGTAAACAGCACATCTGTGGACTTCAGTATTTTGGTGTGATTATCCTAGGCAATAATATGTTTCCAGAGTAACAGATGTAGAAAATAGTGTAGTACTTGAATATACAGCATAGTCTTGAACTTTCATTTCACATTATCTGCTGAATTCTTGGCAGCTGAAAGCTTTTCCAAACAAGAAACAGTTTTAATTGCCAAACATGCATTTTTATTATATGTTTGATTTCAGTGTGCCTATCTCAGGGTTAAGTAGTTTAGTTTTCATGAACAGTTTTTATCCCATAAGGTCAAAAGGAAAAGAAATACTCAAATTTTTCATAAAAAGCAGGAATAAAACACAGGCCTCTTTTGCTGAATCTGAAACAACATTTGTTGGCTCCTGGAATGCTTTTGGTGTATTTTTCGTCATGGATCTTGTATTTGTTTTTCTTTGTATGACTTTCAATAATATGTTTTGTTGGTTTGTATCCTAAATGATAACAAAGCTTTTGCTTTTTAAAAACTCTTGTGTGCATATATATATAAACTGATTAAGGAGATGAAAACCTATTAGGAGTCATATTACGTCCAAGACCATGCAAGTGACCTTTCCTGCATTTTGTGGGTAGCATTTAATATATCTTTTGCACTCTCTCACGTCTGTTAAAGGTAAGGACGAAGAGAATAATGATTCTTCTCTTTTTAGCCATTAATTTTCCCCTTCACTGAGTAATGGAAGATAATGTTGTTTTGCAGAAACCAACCTGTGAGATATGTGGTAAAACATTCCAAAACATTGCAGCTCTGAAAGGGCACAGAGCTGTACATACAAAGGAGAAGGTTAGTATCATATGACAACTTCTAGACAGGCATGTAGTTTAGGTTATCACTGAGGACAATATATTCTCTCTCTCTCTCTCTCTCTCTCTCTCTCTTTTCTATCTCTTTTTTTTTTTTTTAGATTTTTTGAACAGCTAGAATAGAAGCAGTTTCTGATGACCATCTAATTCCAAAAATCATTCTGGTAACTATTTTTCTTCCTCCTTCATCCTGTTTTATTCTCTTTACAATAAGATTTGAACCTTGTTTCAGTAGTACCAGAGTTTCCAGCTAAACTCTATTATAGAAACTCATATTAATAGCAACATTGTGTGACTGCCAGTTTACCTGTGTAACCCAATAACTGCACAATTAGTTTCTATCGGTTACCCTCCCATTTAATGGTGGATGACAGGGACTTGCTACCCTTGCCACATGGGGCTGTAAATTTCCTCCCATTTCCACTTTGCATACCACTGCTGTTGCTTGAATCATTAGCGGTTAGCTTTCATTTTGAATGGGAGCAATGTGCCCATGTCAAAGAAGCTTTCCCGTCATATCTATATTACCCCTAAATGCAAAAGAAAAGAGAAATTTGCTCTGATCAGGCACAGATTAAGCATGTTAGTCTCAAGAGCTTATTCTAACATTTTCATTTCATTAATATTATCATCATTATTATTAGAATATCTAGAATTTATTTTGATCATGGATATTTCATATTAAATGCCCACTGATTAACTCAAAAAAAATTGCTTTCAAACTACAGCAGAGACTGGCACTCGGCCTCAACGACATTCCTAACTCAAACAAGACTAGTGTGGAGAGGACCGGTGACTCATCCTCAGACAAGCAAGATGCAGAGTGCAACAGCACCTTACTTCAGAATGGAGAGTGCGATCCCGAGGAGAACTCCGATAGAGAAAACAGAATGAAAGATCTGACCAGAGAATCTCTTTTAAACGGAAAGATTAAAGAGGAAGACCCAGAAGATGTGGACGGCAGGGAGGACACAAAGGTTCCGAGGTTGAGCACCAAGGTTGAGCCCAAAACCGAAGTGAAGGACGAGGAGATGGCCGTAAAGGAGGAGAAGGACAGCGACGAGGAGATGACCGTTAAGGAAGAGAAGGTCAGCGAGGAAGAGGCAGGGAGCGAGAAGTGGGAGTGCAACGGGGCGACAAAGGCCGAGGACGACTCAACGGCCAACGAAGAGGATGGCAAGACCAGAACCAAAAACCGCCCCCCTGTGTACAACCCCTCAGAGTACCTCCCCCGTCTGGAGGACTTTGAGCTAGTGGTCGCCTCAGTTGAACAGCTCAGGGCCCTCATCAAGAAGTTTGGCGATCTGCCAGAGAATGCTGGAGGGGCAGCAAGCACAAAAGAGACCAAGGAGCAGAAGGAGGCCAAAGAAGAGGAGGGGGAGAAAGATGGGGAGGAGGAGGAAGAGGAACAAGTGGACAAGGAAAAGGAAGGGAACACAAAGAAAACTAAGGTGAGAATTTGGCTGATATGCAGTGTCTCTCTCTCTCTTTCTCTTTCTCTTCCTCTCTCTCTCTTTCTCTTCCTCTCTCTTCCTCTCTCTTCCTCTCTTTTTCTCTCTCTCTCTTTTTTTCTCTCTCTCTTTCTTCCTCTCTCTCTATCTCCCTCCCTCCCTTTCTCTCTATCTCCCTCCCTCCCTTTCTCTCTATCTCCCTCCCTCCCTTTCTTTCTCTCCCTCCCTTCCTTTCTCTCTTTCCCTCCCTCCCTCCCTTTCTCTCTTTTCCTCCCTCCCTCGCTCTCCTCCCTCCCTCCCTCCCTCCCTCCCTTTCTCTCTTTCCCTCCCTCCCTCCCTTTCTCTCTTTCCCTCCCTCCCTCCCTCTCTCTCTTTCCCTCCTTCCCTCCCTCCCTTTCTCTCCCTCTCCTTCTCCCTCTCCCTCTCCCTCTCCTTCTCCTTCTCTCTAATAGTTTTCCTGATGCCAGTTGCCATGTATCATAGACAAAAATGACATGCAAAATACAGGAGTAGACAGGTACTGTGAGGCCCATATTTTTGTAATTCTTAAAATATTTTCTAATGCTGGTGCTTAACCCATACATGGTGAGCAATTATGATCATTTTGTCTTCTACATCATATTTTCCACCAGTTGTCCTCATCATTATTGCTAATCATTATCCTTTTCTTACACAACCCTAACTGCATTTTTCTAACACCTGTCATCATCATTTTTGCCAATCATCATCATCAGCATCTTCACCTCCTTGAATTGTTCAAAATCCAAAATGCAAGACCAGATCATACCCAGCCACTCAACCAGAAGTCACCCTAGATTGAAAGCCACCCCAAGCATCTGTTGTTACCTGCCTCTGTTGATAAAAAGCCCTTTAACCAGTGTCTTCCCTAAACAGGAGGACACGCGCCCCCAAGGAAAGCGTCCCCTATGTGAGGTGAAGCTCCACCGTGCCCTCTGCAACCTGCTCAGTGAGCTCAGTCCCTGGGAATCCAAACTGCTGGCCGCCAACAAGAGAATGCGCACCAAGATGAGGCATGAATGGACTGACTACCAAAAGAGGTGGGGAGTTTGTGGCCTATGTACGACTCTGACTCATAGCTGAGTGATATGGTGTCAGGAACCCAACATTATAATTGTGGTGTGTGTGTGTGTGTGTGTGTGTGTGTGTGTGTGTGTGTGTGTGTGTGTGTGTGTGTGTGTGTGTGTATGTGTGTGTGTGTGTGTGTGTGTGTGTGTGTATGTGTGTGTGTGTATGTGTGTGTGTGTGAGAGAGAGAGAGAGAGAGAGAATGAGAGTGAGAGTGAGACCAAGACCATAAAAAAATAATTGCATGAATGCCATTACCTGTAATGCTAAAGCAGAGACTGACTAATCCCCTGGCTGTCCTTTCAGAGATGAGAACTACGTGGATCCGGCTGAGGAGGCGTGGGCAAGTGACCCTGAACCAGAGCCTGAGCCTCCCCCGCCACCACCCCAAGAGTCCTCCTCGTCCTCATCGTCCAGTGAGGAATCCCTAGATGGTGAGAACACTAGATTTTGCTCTTCTTGGGTGCAACCCTGTCAATGGATGGTGGACTATACATCATTAACCCACTCACAACGGGGGCATTCCAGCCTTGCATGTCACAATGCCAGGGCTTTCGAACGCTTAGGCTTAAATCAATTAAATGACTGGCACCATATGGTGCCACCCGGCCACCGGGCCCTTGAATGAGTGGTACCGTAGTGTACCACCCGTCCAGAGAGGGTTAACCCACCCTGGACGGGTGGTACAGTACTGTACCTCTCATTCAAAAGCCCAGTGGCCGGGCGGCACAGTATTGTGCCAGCCATTCAATTGATTTAGGCCTAATAATTCGAACGCCCCGGCACTGTGACATACAAGGCTAGAATTCCCCCGTCGTGGATGGGTTAATATCAGTTTTCAGTGCTTCATCAGCCATTTTACTTGTGTGAGGGTAGTGTTGCCTGTTTACAAGAATGAGTCCCCATTTTCACTTTGGTTTAAATCCTTAACCTGATTGTCTTTTGTCCTCGCAGAGGAGGGGAATCCCAAGCGCAAGTTGCGGAAGCGGCGGGCGAAGCAGCAGGCAGCATCACTGATCATGGAGAACACGGCACCGACTCCAGAGGTGGCCAGCGTCGCCACACCAGAGGAGACCTCAGATGGCTATGCCGTCTCGTCGAGGGGCCGCGTTCGTAAGGTCAAGAAGATGATCAACTATGATGGGCTTGACTTTGAGAAGCTGGCAATGCAGGCTTCGCTGGAGGCTGAGCAGGAGAGAGTGAGGAAGAAGAGGAAGAGGGAGGAGGAGGAGAAGGAGCGGGAGGAGCAGGAGAACAGCAACAGCAGCAACAGCAGTCACCAGCCCACGTCAGGGGTGCGGCGCTACCTCATGTCGCAGACAGGGCGGCTGATGGGCTACATTGACAACGAGGGGCAGGTGCACTCTGGCAGTTCGGTGAAGGACGTCAAGGGTGACAGAGGAGTAGACATATCATCGGTGAGGAACCTGGCCAGCCAGCTCGTCTCGGGGGCCAAAAAGGACGCCACGCACACTCCTCTGAAAGCAGGTGTCAACACGCCCAACGAAACAGTTCAGAACTCAAGCCTGAAGCCGGGTGTTCCCACGGTGGTAGTGGCAGCCATAAACAACCAGGGGTCGCCGGTGTATGTGCGAGTGGTGGGCGAGCAAGCACTGCAGCTGGTTAAGTACATGCGCCCCAGCACCAAGGGTCCTGTGTCCCAGATCAAACTGCAGCACCACGGCCAGACCTACACTGTCAACACCAATGCTCACATGATCACACACAACATTCCAGGCATGCCAGATGGGGAGGCGGCCGAGAAGCCCAGCCCTGGCACCACTCAGTCTGGTAACAGTGCCGTCCCACCTACCTCAGCTCTGACTCAGCCGAGGCCTGCCACCGCCCTCCAGGCTCTCTCCACCAGCACCTCGCCCTCTGGCCCGCGCGTGGCCCCCGTGTCCAACATGGTGACCTCGGCACCCAACCCTCCCAACACACTCGCCCTGGCCTACCGGGGAGTGTCAAAGCCCACCAGGCCACTCACCATATCCACACCCAGTCGACCCACGGGCACACTGGTGCCTGGCGCGGTGCCACTACAGAATCCCAACCACCAGCCAACCCTTGCCACAACAAGGCTAGTGTCAGCTTCACCCTCAGTGGTGTCATCAGTGGTGCCGCCCACGGTGAGGAACAACGCCAGTCTTGCTTCGTCCACCCATAATGTTATGACTGTCAGTCAGCAGGTCAGTAGACAGCCAGCACCCACAGTAATTGCCTCCTCCCCTAGACCAACCGGAACACAAGTGGTTAACAGAATAGCTGTGTCGTCTGGCATGGCTCACAGCAATCTCGGTGCTAGTCCACATCAGCCTGGTACACAGGTAGTAGTACAGCAGCAACAGCAGCAACCCCAGACAGTAGGACAGCAGCAGCCACAGCAGCAGCAGCAGCAACAGCAGCAGCAACAGCAGCAGCAACAGCAGCAGCAGGCTGTGGTCCAGACCCCAGCACCAGTATCTCTTGCCAGCTCACAGCCCCTTGGGCAGGCAGTGACAGTCACTAGCATGGCAGTGCCTGGTGCTGGGGGTCAAGTACAACTCAAGCTGGAGTCCGAGTCATTGGCCCAGCTGATGCAGCGCACTGGTAGCAAGATTGTAGCCTTGCCAAATGGCCGAGGAGGCTATACCCTCTCCCTCACCCCTGGAGCTGTTACCCCTGGTCAGGCAGGCCAGAAGACACAGCAAACCCAGATAGCTGCCAACACTGCAGCCAAGGTACAGGTCGTGTCCTGCACGGCGCCTATCCTCCAGGAGGCCTCTCCGCCCCCAGCACCGCAGCAGCAGCAGCAGCAGCAACAGCAAGTGATCCAGCAACAGGCCCACATCATCTCACCACAAGGAGTGTCCAGAACAGCAACAGTGGTCCACCCAGGCATGGCCGCCGTGCCCCGGGCAGCTGGCGTAGTGCAACAGCAGGTGGTTAGACAGGTGGTACCAGTGACTCAAACCCATGTGCTGAAGGACGCGGGTGCTGCCACACAAGTGGTAGCATCGAGTGGGACACAGCAGCAGACGGTGTACCAGCGAGTAGGTGTGCCGCAGCGGGTGTACAACCAGCTGGTGACGGCCACCTCCAGCGCCCCCGCCACCACCACCGTGCCGGCCTCGCAGCATGCCCTTGCTACCACGGTCGTCAGTGCAAACCAGCAGGTGCAGGGGGCCCTCCAGCATGCAGTGGTCCAGAAAGCCACTGCCGGGGGCACTCCGCAGACGGTCAGCTTCCAGGCCACGTCACCAGGGGGCCAGCAGCAGCAGTATGTGGTGCAGCAGCGCGTGGTTCCCAGTAGCCAGGTGACCACGCAAGCGACGCCGGCAGTGGTTCAACAGGGCGGGGCAACCACGACCTTCAAGCCCATGGTTATCAGTCAGGGCGTCCAGCAGGGAGGCCAGCAGGTGGTGCGGGTTGCCCATACCCCTGTCATACAGCAGCAGCAACAGCAGCAGCAGGTCGTGAGGCTACAGCACGCGTCACCTACGAACACAACGCAAAAGTTGGTTCAGATAGTACAGCCAGGAGGCGGAAGGCAGGTGGTTCAGATGGTGCAGCAAGTGGTTGCTACGCAAGCACAGGCCACAGCGGGTCACCAGGGCCTCATCTACGTGCAAGGATCGGGTCAGGTCATACAACAGCAACCTAAAACGTCAATAGGGACCATCCAGCAGAGTATCGCACAGCCGCAGCAACAGCAGGTGGTGGTGGGTCAGGTGGCACAGCAGCAGATTTTGCAGCAGCAGCAACAACAGCAGGTGGCAGTGCAACCACAACCGCAAATAGTACAACAGCAGCAAATTCTGCGACACCAACCACAAGCCACACATCAGGTGACTCAGCAACAGCAGGCTGTGGTCCAGCAGCAGCAAACCGTAGTGCAGCAGCAACAACCAGTACCACAGCAGCAGCAGCAACAGCAGCAACAAACACAGCCCCAGGTACAGCAAGGCCGACTAGTGTTAGTGAGAACAAATCAAGGAGAGCAGGTGGGGCTGCAGCACGCGGACGGAAGGGTGTCGCTCTTGACCCAGGAGCAGCTCCAGGCTGTCATTCGGAACGGCTCGAACAAGGCCGCCCAACAAACGTGAGGGGAGCCCGCGGGTGGGACAAACAGTAGAGAGACAAAGAGTGAGTTTGCTCTAGTGATATCATAACCTGACAGCCGGTGTTGAAACAGGAGAGACCATGCCGGAGTTTTCTTTTTTGTTTTGTTTTGACGAGGTGAAATTGTCGTGTTTATTACAATAGTGCGTTTGTGTACCGTATTGTGTGAGTGTACTTGTGCAGATGTGAAAGGCTCCGGCTAATGAGATAGACTCGTGTTCCCCAAGGTATGAATTTGTCACAGGAAGAGGAAAAATCACACATTGACATTGTATGTATATTATTTTATTCTGAAATGGCCTTCTGTTGTAGTAGACGTCTTTTACAATTAAACTAAAAATCATTTGTATGCTTACACCATTCCACCTCCCATAGCACCAGAACGGCCAGATGCTGCTGGATCTTCGGACGAGAGGAAAGTTCAAGGCAGGTTTTCTGAACACTCGCCCGCCCACCACTCTTTCCACCTCTCACTGTTGCGACTTTAACCTTTTGTCGCGAAAGTAGGAAGGAGTCTGTAGTGAGGGTCGCCAGTGAGTGAGAACTCGAGTGATTAAACGAAAAGACGCAAGTGTAGTTCTGGACTCACTTCAGCCCATATGTTTAGGTCTGGACTCACTTCAGCCCATATGTTTAGGTC
>BOPN01005361.1:37500-40000 GCA_017312705.2 Penaeus japonicus
GGACTTATTCATTTCTAGGTATAATATTTTCCCATATCGCAGAGTTATCTCGCATCCCGTACATGTGCCAAATTATAGTGATTCCAACATTTGACCCACAGCCATTATCTCATTGTCCCTTCCCTTTCAAAGATAACTTTACTACCAGCGCTGCAAAACAAAACGGGGTTATGGTATCGCCAGTGTTCTTCACCGACGGAGACGCTCTCACAGTAATAACCATCAGCCGTCATTATTAAGGACTATTTATGCAACCTGATATCCTCAGTTATTTTTGCAGGTAGTCCTGCGACTCGTGCAACCCCGGATACCAGTCAGGCTTCCCTGCAAGCAGCCACAGGAGCCGCCTCCCCGTTAATCACTTTCATCTTGCTTGATATCGACATGGCATGACGATCTCTGCAGCCACACAGAACCTGAAACCCGCCACCTCTTGTGTCTTATAAACCTTACGTCTGGAATATATTAAACCCATGCGTGACTTTGCATAAAATGTAATGAAGTCCCTTGTGGTTAGAAGTAATTCCAGATTATAGTTAGTCCAGATTTAATTTGCTTTACGTCCTAGTCTGTGACAACTGATATGAGTCTCGTTGGTTTCATGTCCGCTCGAGACTCCCTCGTTAATCACATTTCTTCATGCGTCTTGACCTGAAAATGCAAACAGAAAATAAAAAGGATGTTCTGTCCCGTCGTGTTCCAACAATTTCACTTCCTTCTTGACTGGGATTTCCACTTCTTTTATAGTAGATAGATATACCCCTGCATAGATATACCCCTGTACAGGCCTCACATCTTATGATTATCAGCTTTTCATATTTAGGATTGGGTCTGCCGTTTCGGTATATTGATTATATTGTTCCCGATTACAAAATAAACATCAACCGATCCACATCCTGTACGTATTTCATCTTTTTATTCCTTATATGGCATCACCCAACCACATCCCCCTATGGTTGTTATTTATAAATCGCGCTCCTCTTTCTCCCGGAGCTGAAATATGAGTCATGAAGTAACATCTCTCCCTCTTATCTGGTCAACTTGCACTTATCATTTTGCAACATTGTATTTTTGAATTTCATAAGACATCCTCAACACACTTTTCAAAAGAATGATGCTAAACCAATCAAGATGGACTGCGCTCATTCTGAGTAAATTTACTGCATCCATTGATTGCGTGACTCCTTACTCGCAAGACCTGCATAGTGTATCTAAAGCCTTAGCACTGTGTAAATTTACGCAACCAGTACCAGTCCTCAAAGTTTGTTTCGATCCTGTTTTAGTTTTCAATCTCTCCCTTGACTGCTGATAGTTTATTTTTTTATTATAATCATTATCATTATTATCATTATTAGTGTTGTTATTACTTTCATCGTCATTCGTGTTATCATTAACATTATCACTATTATTATTATCGCTATCATTACTATCATTACGTTTATTGTTGTTGTTGTTAATTGAAATAATAGTTTTTGTTTTTTTCTTAATAATCAATAACCTAAACCTATTTGCCTACTTCTCATGGCTAGAATCAACACATTCCAACTTCCCGTTGCATTTTCTGTTTCGAAAACACATCTGCATTTGGTCATTAATCTTTAAGTTTCGTTTCCCAAGTTTTATTCATTTCTGAAGTAATCTTATTACTCCGAGCAAATAAAAACACTTAATTGTCAGTATGTTTGTTTCCCGTTGTATAAAAGAATAACTAATTCAATAGGGAGATAAAACCGGTAATCAGATTAATAAGATGAAAAGAGTTATGTGTATGATACACCATACATAACATCATGGGGCTACGTGTAAGTGGCAGTATAAAATGCTCCGGTATCTTTATCTTCCATTCATTCATTGTAAGATCGGTTTGGTTGTTTGTTTGTTTGTATGTTTATCAAAGGTTCGTCACCTATGCCCCTCCCCCCACCCCCGCACCCTGCAAACACACACGGAACATAAGCAGATTTTGTTTCATAGGAAAGGTTACTATATTAATGATAAAGTGCCTTTTCAAATCAATTTACTCAAGTTTCCCTAATTCCCTGTTACAACTGTTTTACATAAAATGTTCTACATAACTGTTCTACATATTTTCTGTACTAGCTGTCTAATACTGCTTGTCATTTGACAGGCCATTTGGGTTAACATTTATATACATTTTCACAATCTCTAGCTTCTGCTTACCTTGTTGGTTAATACCTTAGGATCATCTCAATACCCAGTAAGGGAGAGATGAATATGATGTCTCAACCTGCATGTCAGAATCATTAAGCTATTCTATATCACATTATTCAAAGGTTTCGGGATTCTCCAACTGCAACTTGTGCACTGGAATAAGAGACCACGTAATGCTGCTCCTACACCATGAAGCAACAACCATAATAAATAAAAACAGAAGATCCGCTACCTTGTGCTGTGCATTCTCGTTTTATCACTCTTGGTCGCCTCTTGAATGGTAACACAGTCTCTTTCTTGCTAGAATCTCACACTCATAGTCCTCTTT
>BOPN01005361.1:60000-65000 GCA_017312705.2 Penaeus japonicus
TGTTCCCCATGTGGTTTTCAGGGCTTGTTCCCCTTGGGTTTGGAGATTCTCGGGGAGGGGGGGGTAGGTAGGGAAGAGGAAAGGTACAGGGAAGAGGAGAGGATGGGGAAGAATGGTCGGTTATTGGCTCGAATGGTGAGATTGTGGGCATGTTTAAGGATGGGCACTGAATACGTTTTAGAGGCCCTGTTCCTCAAAGTTGTGGGCATTAAAGTGAGATTATGAGCATGACCATGGAAAGTTTTTTGAGGCCTGGGTTGTGGGCAGTGAAGTACGAAAAGGCGGATACTGAGTGTGTATGGCCATGGGCGGCCAGTGGTAGGTGTTTGAAGCCCTGTTCTTCCCAGCTGTGGGCGGCGAAGTGCGAAAGCTAAGACGGGATGGTCATGGGAGTGGAGTGCTCAGGGAAGAGAGATTGTGAGTATAGTTATTAATATAGGAAAGTTTTTTTTCCGGACATATTCCTCAACATTGCGGGCAGTTAGGTACGAAAAGCTAGAACGCGAAGTATGGGCGGTTCGTAAGATCCTTTGCCAGGTCGTGGGCGTGCATTGGATGGTGAGATTATGCACGTGGTCATGGGCGGCCGATGGCTCGGCTTTTGGAACGATTTTGATGAGTTCTGGACAGAGAATGCCATATAATTGCAAGTCATCAGATTTCTGAAATCATTTTCACTAAAACTAGGTCATAGCAGGTTGTGAAAGGTCATGGGGATGAGGTTATTCGTTGAAATAAATCCATGAAGCAGTGAAGCTGTTAGTTTATTTTTTATTAAATTAACTCATCACGGAGCTCTGTGTATGAGTTCGTTAGTGACTTCATAATGAGTTTTATTAAAGATATTTTATTGAGTTCATTTACGTGTTTATTAAGGAGTCTCTTTATAAGCCTACATGATTGAGTAAATAACTGACTGATGGATAAAAGTCGGATTTTTCATTCTATAAATGGTAAATTTTGTCATTTCTCCTTCTAAAATATTTTTTCTTTGAACCTTTACGTCAGAGTTCATATTAATAAACTGACCTTTACACAAGAAGGTGAATATAAAAGTAACTTAGGATTAGTTATATATATATATATATATATATATATATATATATATATATATATATATATATATGCTGAATTTTACAGAAATGAAACGGTATAATTGATAATTACGTGGATAATTACGCAGTATCAAGTTTCAATCAAATATTAATGAACCGATATTTGACAAAAATATTTATTGTAACATACGAGCTTAGGGTTCGTGTAAATTCAGTCACAACAGAATAGCATTACTAACCTCCCATTAAATAATACTATCAATGATTAGAATCATAAGGATGAAAATAATGATAATGATGAGGGTAATGATATTGATAATGATACTAATAATGATGATGATTATGATAATAATACTGATGATAGGGATGATGATTATGATAATGATAGTAATAATGATAACAATAAGGATATTAATAAGGGCACTGGAAATTATAATAGTAATAATGATAATAGTTTTTTGGTGATAATAATGATTAGGATAATGATAATGAGGGTCATTATAACAATAATGCTATAAATAACAATGATAATAAGGATAATCATAACAATAATGATAATTACAATAATGACAAGATGACACGGAAATCTTTTGCAACTCCGTCATGACACGACGAGCCCCATAAGCCTAGCGCCAGCCATAAATGCAGCACCACGCGCCATAACCACTGGGACAACAATGACCTAATGTCTGTGTACATGGGGGTCGATACGGAGGGGAAGTCGTACGTTCGAACATCAATCTGACTATTTATTGCACGTGGGAAAGAAGAGGGTGGATGGCGGCAGGGCGGTGAGTCAGGGAGTGACTCATGTCTGACTCACCTGACGAAGAGTTCATGACTAGATAATGGATACGTGTAATTCCCGATAATCAAGGGGTAACTAGGGTGTATTTATACCCTTATCGCGTAAAGACCTGGTTAACTACTCTTTGCAACTGGCGTAGGGCATTTGTCATTGTCAGTGGCACGTGACTGGGGACGTTTTACTACGTGCCCTGTTGAGGGTGTAGGCCGGGTACCACCACAGCTTTGGGGAGGAGGGGGGTGGGGGGAGGTTGTATTGTCCACGCAAGAGTGTTGTCAATTTTAATTTCATAAAAGCGACCACCTGGGCTATTGCGCACTCCTGGTGGCATTCGTATTGCAAAGTGGCTCTTGTTTGGAATGTTGACAAGAGGAAATATACTTGTATTTTCGGCTTAAGAACATTTTTTCCTATAGTGTTTACACTATCTCTGGTTTACTGAACGCACAGTGCATGCAAGTGAGTATTGGTTTATACTTTAATTTAGCAGGTGCAGCTTTAACTACCTCCATTACATTTCTTGATTATGAATTATATTTGCAATTGTTAGCATATTCTCTGAGCGTGATTCGTAACATCTAACTTCAAGTAGTCTGATAAAAAATAAATCGTCTATTTCCATGATCAGTATTTTATAGAAGAGATAAAGTTTTATCATCAATTACCGCGGGTGAATAGTCAAAATAGGCCCTTACCTATTGTGTTGCAATAAGTTCTCATTAATTCATGGAAAAAGTCTCCTTTCTAAGAATCTCTCGTGGGCACTCAACCATATGTTGCAATGAACAGTGCATCAGATAGGGAGGTGGTGGGAAGGGGAGAGGCGGGCAGAATTGGGCAAGCGGTTACTTATATCTCAAAAGAGTGTGTTTGTATATATATATATATATATATATATATATATATATATATATATATATATATATATGTATGTATGTATGTATACACACACACACACACACATATATATATATATATATATATATATATATATATATATATATATATATATATATATATATATATATATATATATATATGTGTGTGTGTGTGTGTGTGTGTGTGTGTGTGCGTGTGTGTGTGTGTGTGTGTATACCTTTGTGTGTGTGTGTGTAGCCTCATGTCCGCCCGCTGCCTGTATAAGGCATAAGGTGAATCTGGCTTGTAACCCACATCCACGCACACTAGCCGCTTAGCATGCGTCGGCTGGTACATGACTGGATGGAATCTAACCTTCTCCCGTTGCCAGGCATCTCCCGCGGAAGGTGTCTGTGGCGACGGGCCTCCGGTCTGACCAAAAGGCTTGTCGTTTGAGAGATCTTTCTGGATCTGTTTTTGTAATCAACTGATAATGCTCTCTCTCTCTTTCTTTTTCTTTCTTTCTCTTTCTCTCTCTCTTTATATATCTGGCATGACTAAATTGTGCATTTACACAAAGTTCAACCATGCAATCAAAACCCAATTGCACGTCCCGCAGCCAGGGATATACTGATCATTGAATGCGTATAGTAATATGATATAGTGTAATTATGCCTGTTGCACGAAGCTGCTCCTCATTCTTGCATATTTTGAATGAAATACCCAGTTTCTATCCTTGCGCAGGGCGGTGGGCTGTTAGTCCAAAGTGTGTGTGTGTGTGTATGTGTTTTGAGTGTGTGTGTATGTGTGTTTATGTTGTGTGTGTGTGTGTTCGTGTGTGTGTGTGTGTTTGCGTGTGTGTGTGTGTGTGTGTGTGTGTGTGTGTGTGTGTGTGTGTGTGTATATATGTGAGTGTGTGTGTGTGTGTGTATTGGTGTGTTTGCGTGTGTGTGTGTGTGTGTGCAGCGTAGGTGGTGTGGGCAGGATCTCTCGGGTCAGTGGGACAGGATGCCTAGTGTTTCGTATAGGATGTCATCTCGCCCGGGGCCTGACCTCGCCAAAAGGGGGAGAGAGAGAGAGCGCGCCAAGAATACTGAACACCTTTTCTTCTGTTGGAGGATGAGCTGTCAGTGGACCTTGGAGATAAGACAGCCCCGCCACACTGTCGATTCTGATGGTTGCAGGAGGCTGAGACATCGCCATTGCGTCATATTGTTTTTGTTTTGTTTTTTTAGCAAGATTGGAAGTTCTATCGTAGTAGAGTCTGTAGTCACATATATTAATATACTGTAGATATGTGTGTGTATATATGTGTGTGTGTGTGTGTGTAGATGAATAGATAGATAGAGATATTAACAGATAGATATACAGTATGTATATATATATATGTGTGTGTGTGTGTGCGACACTATGCGTGTGTGTGTAGATGAATAGATAGATAGAGATATTAATAGAGAGATATACAGTATATATATATATATATGTGTGTGTGTGTGTATGTGTGTGTGATGACTGACTAACTAATTGATTAATTAATTGCGTATGTTATCCATGCACCTTAACAGGCATTAGTAGAGACTTGGTTGAAGAAGGTCAGGTCACGGTTTACCACGCAGCGCCTGCAGGGTAGCGCTTCTCCCTTCTGACAGCTCGGTAATGGGCGGGCTGTGAGGGACGAGCGGGAGGCTCCGAAGGGAGATAAGCGCCACCTGTGGATGTTTTTTAAAGCCATGCAGATAAAAATATATATACATCTATCTCTCTGATGGATGTCTCATTATGTTGAAACAAATAACCAAAATATGAATGTGATGCCAGACAAAGGGTTCATACAAATAAGGTTTATTCCATAATGCAGAGAGCTTCCATTATGGTATATCTGCATGTTCAAGATATCAAGGTGATAAGGAAGGGTTTTCCCATCGGTAATCCAGTGTACGTAGCCTGGAATGTGAGGGCGGTGGCAGAGGTATTCAGTTCGGGCAAGGGTCAACATCACTGGGAGATAACTATGTGCAAGGTACGTTTCTTTCCAAGATGATCTGACCTGACCTGAACTGAGACATGCGTATCTAGTGCTTTATGGCTAGAAAGTATATTTATGTAATATAGGTATATTGATATATTTGATATTGTAAAAAAATACTATACAATCTCCCTACTCTGCCTTTCTCTTCCTCTCTCTCTCTCTCTCTCTCTCTCTCTCTCTCTCTCTCTCTCTCTCTCTCTCTCTCTCTCTCTCTCTCTCTCTCTCACCTCTCTCTCTCTCTCTCTCTCTC
>BOPN01005362.1:12500-15000 GCA_017312705.2 Penaeus japonicus
CAATAGCACGTGTCGATGAAAGAAAGTACGATAGGAATCAGGCAACACTGATCGCCAGTACAGATTCGGAATGAAAGTGAAAGCTATCAAGAATTTACAGTCTAATACAATATCGCGTCCGCTTCGATAATTGTAATTAAGCATGGAAAATCTTTCAAGGGTTCACTTTCAAAACAAATATTCGGAGATTAGCAGTCAATAAAATTTCTCCAGAATATATTGTCCGAGGTTGCAAAATCAGAGTAGAAATAGCAGGTGTCGATGAAAGAAGTACAAAGGTAACAGAATATAGGAATCAGGCAACACTCATCGCCAGTACAGATTCGGAATGAAAGTGAAAAACTGTCAAGAATTTACATAGTCTAAATACGATATCGGCCCTTTTCGATAATCGTAATCGAACATAAAATCTTGTATGATTCACTTTCAGAATATTTTGGAGAGTAAAGCCAGAAAATCTCCAAATTACCTTGTCCAATAATAAAATATAAACAATAAGGGTTGTTTTACGACAAAAAGGAAGCAAAACATTGACATCATTTTCACAACACGGTCAGGTCATGAAGGGAGGGTCTGAAATATTGGCAGCACGCGAAGAAATGATGAAACAATATATACCGTGGCGAAAATATCTGATGCTGGGAACTTCAGAATACAGAAATAGAACTTCAGAATATTCCAAGCCATTCTTCACATAAAACAAGAAAGAAATTCAGTAGGCTGTCAGAGAGGCCGTTATAACGGGGTCATCAAGGCGAGAGGAGGAAACAGGGGGACTTTTTCCTTTCAACGATTAATTCGTTCACACCTTGCCGTGCAGGAGGAAGAGGATGGAAGTCCTGCGGAATCACACTTCCGTGCAGGTGGCAGCCACAATAGGAAAAACAGAGGTAATCAATGAGAAAAAATCACAGTACAGAAAATTCCAAATCCTAACGAAATCTAACGAAAAACCTAACAAAATAAAAGAAGAGCCTGGGTTTCTAATCCTACGGGATTTTTTGATGTCACGATGTCAATAGTTGTAGATAAAGTGCCCAGAAAGCGGGTCGTAGGTCGGTCGTATCGCGGATCGGTGTGGTGGTCCTTTTTGACTTCTTCATCTGTGTGGCCTTTTCTGCGCTCGTGTCGAGACTTCGTGACCTGGGAGTTGGGGCGCTCGTGTTGCTCAAAATCCGCGGTGGGCAGTCTTGGGTTGCCATGAAAGATACGGTGTCGACGTGCATAGCTGTTTAGCACGGACAGGCCGGCCAAGGTGGATGGCGGTAAAGTTTGTCAGAGCAGGTGGTGAACATAGGGTGCGGTGTGGGCGGGGGAAGTTCCCTTACTGTGTGGGTGTAAGGCAACCACACGCGGAGGCGGCGGGGCGTGAGCCTGAGATTACCTCTCTCCATTTTCTTCTCAATATCAATGGTAGCTTCGGCGTAGCGGCTTCTTCGGAGTTGTGAGTCCGATACCAGCAAAATCGTGGCATCCACCGCCTGGCCACCAGTTTGTAAACCGCCTGCTGCCACCAGTTTGTAAACACCCTGGCACCAGTTTGTAAGCCACCTACTGGCACTAGTTGTAACCCACCGGCTGAGAGCAGTTGTTATAACCACTCGATGCCCTAGTCGTAGGTCGGTGGATAATCAGACAGATGCCCATGCCATGGTCTTTATTGTGGTTCTAATATTATCTACACCCTGGCCGAAGGCCAGAGGTCAGAGTGGTTTGCCCAGTCTGTCTGTCTGACCTCTCTAACTTGATCTGGTCTGTCTCAAAGATCTTTACATGTCCTTTAAGTACAAATTTATCACTTTCTGCCTCGGGGCTTCCGTTACCAAATACAGCTGCCTAGAAAAGCTTGAAGTTCCGGGGCAGAAACAACACAGGAAGTGATGTGTCAGGTCAAGACACACTGCCATCATTACTGAATTAAACAGGCATGTATACTCCCAGCCCAGCGGCTTAAGACCATATCGATACCAGTGCCTTGGCACTCCTCTTTCTTTCTCTCTCTTTCTCTCTCTCTCTCTCTCTCTCTCTCTCTTCTCTCTCTCTCTCTCTCTCTCTCTCTCCCTTTCTCTTTCTCTCTCTCTCTCTCTCTCTCTCTCTTTCTCTCTCTCTCTCTCTCTCTCTCTCTCTCTCTCTCTCTCTCTCTCTCTCTCTCTCTCTCTTTCTCTCTCTCTCTCTCTCTCTCTCTCTCTCTCTCCCTCTCTCTCTCTCTCTCTCTCTCTCTCTCTCCCCCTCTCTCTCTTTCTCTCTCTCTCTCTCTCTCTCTCTCTCTCTCTCTCTCTCTCTCTCTCTCTCTCTCTCTCTTTCTTTCTTTCTTCCCTTTTTCACACACTCTTCCCTTCTTTCTTTCTTCTCTCACACTCTCTCTCTCTCTCTCTCTCTCTCTCTCTCTCTCTCTCTCTCTCTCTCTCTCTCTCTCTCTCTCTCTCTCTCTCTCTCTCTCTCTCTCTCTCTCTCTTGCAGAAGGATGATGACGTACTTGCAAAAGAACCAAAGCCATATT
>BOPN01005362.1:85000-87500 GCA_017312705.2 Penaeus japonicus
GAGTAAAGCTTCATAGTATAGTAAAAATCAAAATTAAACGCTTGCTTCATAGCCAGAAATGAAAGAGAGTGTGAGAGGCCCAGACAAAAAAAAAAATATATATATATATATATATATATATATATATATATATATATATATATATATATATAACAATAATAATAATAATAATAATAATAATAATAATAATAATAATAATAATAATAATAATAATATAATAAAAATCTCTGTATCAAAATGGTGAAGGTAAGTGAATGCGACTTCCCATCCCCGTGGTCGGCAGATCGAGCCTCGTCCAAGCTCGGTAAAGACGAAGCTCAGATCGAGTCAACACTCGTTGGCACATTCTCTCGCGAGTAGCATATGCTGACACAGGCGGGCTCGCCTTAGTGCATACAAGCTCGGTGTAGCATCTGCTCCGCAAATCTGGCTTATCCTTATCCTTATCTCTTTCTCTTTTTTTATCTATCTCACTCTCGCTTCTTCCCTCCCTTCCCTCCCCCTTCTTTCTCTCTCCTCTCTCTCTCTCTCTCCCTCCATCTCTCTCTTTCCCTCCCTTTCCCTTTCCGTCTCCTCTCTCTCTCTCTCTCCTTTATCCCTTGTTCGCTCTTAATCACGTATTTTGGCTCTTGGTCTTCCCCCTTTCCATATTCATTTTCTCTCCTTCCCTTTTTGCTCCATCCGATTTTTCTTTCTTTCGCTTCTTCTCCCTCTTTCTTCCTGATCTTTTCTCTTACTACCTTCGTCCGTCTTCCTTAATCTTCCCCCTTTCTCTGCCTCCTCATCGTCCCTTACTACCTATCTCTCCTTCCCTCTACTTCACGCTACTTTTCCCTCGTTTTCCTCTTCTCCATCCCGCTCCATCTCCCTCTTCTCCCCCTCTTCCCTATACACCTTACCTCCCCTGTACACCCCCTCCCCACCCCTCCAACCCCTCCAAACCCCTCCAACCCCTCCAAACCCACCCCACCCCTCCCCAACCCCTCCAACCCTCCTCCTCCCCCTTCCCAACCAACGCACAATCAAACAAATAAGAACACCCGGACTGATGACTTGGGTCAAACTTTTTTGGTCTTAATATCCAGAAAATGGTGATGATGACATCTTTGGGGAGATTACACCCGTATCAAATAATCCACGTGACCAATGCCTAGTATGGGAAATGAGGGGAGGGTGGTGAGAGGGGAAGAGAGTGAAGGGGAGGGATAGGGAGAGGGATAGGGAGAGGGAGACAGGGGAAGTGAGGGATGGAGAGGGATTTAGGGGGAGGGATTAAGGGGGGAGGAAAAAAGGGAAACGAGTAAGGGGGAGTTAAGAGGGGAAGTGAGGAAGGGAGAGAGGGGAAGTGAGGGATGGAGAGGGAGATAGGGGAAGCGAGTAAGGGAGAGGAAGAAGGTGGAAGGAGAGAGAAACTGGAGGAGGGAGAAAGAGAGAGATAGAAGGAGGGAAGGAGGGGGAAAGAAAACCAGAGGACGGGGCGAAGGCGGGGTGTGTGAGAGGTAGAATACATAGAAAGAGGAAGAGAGGAATTAGAAGAAAACAGAAAGGGAAGGAACCAACACAATTATAGACGAAAAGGAGAGACAGACAAACAAACAGACATCAGAAAAAAAGCGAAAAACAGAAACACAATTTTTTTTTAATTAACAAAAAAGGAGAAAAGAGACTATCGAAGAGGAAACGAAAAAAGAAACAAATAGGGACAGAGGAGGAAGGAGAGCAAATCGGGAAAGCTGGTTTATACCGAGAAACATTTATGATCAAGTTGTAAAGTTGGATGGAGGACTTAGGTTAAAGGAATTCGCTGGAGTTGTACCACGGACGTGTGTTCTGAGAAGCGGATGTTTGTTGAATACCCGGTTGCAAGATTTGAAAGTGACTTGGGATAATATGCGGCATTAGATATTCCTTCAGCAATAGACGTTCAGAAGAAAAGGAAATCGCTCATTAAATCAAGATTTAAAGATTAAAGATGTTCAAAGTTTCCTTTTGAAGTGAATGTCAAAGAAGAGTGTTCTTATATTTCGAAGTTCAATCAGAAAAGGATTAAAAGCTCATATATGACTTAGTCTGTAGTTCAGTTTCGGATTCTATAAATGCAGAATGATAGACAGATAGATAAATAGAGGTAGATGGGTCATTTGAAAGTTGAGCTAGAGGGATAGATGGATAGATAAATAGAGAGGCGGGGAGGGAGGGAGGGAAAGAGAGAGAGAGAAGGAGGGAGGGAGAAAGGGAGAGGGAGAGGTAGAGAGAGAGAGAGAAATAAATAAAGAAAGAAAGAGTTGAGGGGCGGGAGGGAGAGAGAAAAGAAAGAGAAAGAGAGAGAAAGAAAGAGCAAGAAAGAGAAAGAGAGAGAGAGAGTTAAGGAAGGGGAATGAGAGAGAGAAGCCAGCAGACGATCATATTTCGTGCAAGATAATATTTATCCCTCAAGCTGCTGGGGCGCTTAGATGGCGTCTCTGTATGATTGCAATAGGAGGATTTCAACATGGTTTCC
>BOPN01005362.1:95000-97500 GCA_017312705.2 Penaeus japonicus
TCTATCTATCTATCTATCTATCTATCTATCTATCTATCTCTATCTCTCTTTCCCTATCTCTATCTCTCTATATATCTATCTGTCTATCTCTATCTCTCTTTCTCTATCTCTATCTCTATCCCTCTCTCTCTCTCTCTCTCACTCTCTACCTATCTATCTATCTATCTATCTATCTATCTATCTATCTATCTCTCTATCTCTCTATCTCTATCTATCTATCTATCTATCTCTATCTATCTATCTCTCAAGCATACACACACACATGTTGTAATGTTATATTTATATTCTATACTTGTGCTATTGTTGACATATCTATTGAATATTATTTAGAAATGCATGATTTCGCTGTTATTTGTATTTATATATTCATATGCATATGTGTGTGAGAGAGAGAGAGAGAGAGAGAGAGAGAGAGAGAGAGAGAGAGAGAGAGAGAGAGAGAGAGAGAGAGAGAGAGAGAGAGAGAGAGAGAGAGAAGAAAAATACAGAAAACTTTACTGTCGGTACATTTATCTTTGTGTGTGTGTGTGTGTGTGTGTGTGCGTGCGTATATGTGTATAAATGTGTGTCCATTTATCTTATATTCTCCTCATTTATCAGTATTCTTTTGTTTACATGCCTTTGTGTTCTGTTTGTTATTTTTTCCATCAAAGTCCAAGCTATCTGTGATTGTCTTTCTGTGTACGTTTGTCCTAATGTTTATGTGAAGGTGTTTCTCTGTTTTATTTTCTTGACCTTTTATCTCTGTTGCTCCGACTTTCTTTCTCCTTATATCTATTTGTTTTTTTGTCTGTCTGTCTGCCTGTCTGTCTGTATATATGTATGTATGTATGTCTATCTGTCTGTCTGTGTGTCCTTATGTATGTCTGTTTCTCTCTCTTTCTCTATCTCTCTCTCTCTCTCTCTCTCTCTCTCTCTCTCTCTCTCTCTCTCTCTCTCTCTCTCTTTCTTCTCTCTCTCTCTCTCTCACTCTTTCTTCTCTCTCACTCACTCACTTACTCTCTCTCTCTCTCTCTCTCCCTCTCTCTCTCTCTCTCTCTCTCTCTCTCTCTCTCTCTATATATATATATATATATATATATATATATATATATATATATATATATATATATATAAATATATATATATGTATATATATATATATATATATATATATATATATATATATATATATATATATATATATATATATAATACAAATATATATCCATCTCACTTTTTGTCTCTCTATCTCACTCCTCTCTCTCTCACTCTCTTTCTCTCACATTCTCTCTCTTACTTCAGTAGCATGAACTCATAACCCAATACAAGTACCCATACAACATCCACACATTCTTACAAACAGACAGAAAGAGATATAATTAGTTCCAACTTTACTAATATCTATGGGTCTTCCCTGTCGACAAAGAGAAAAATAGGGGAAAAAAAAGCTCTTGATTGTTTTTTTTGTTTTTTTTGTTTTTTTGTCTCTTTTCTTTTTCCTCTAAATCGAAAATGGTATTGACGATCTTCTAAACTTTCCTAATTTTGAACATTTTTATTCGCCAAAAAATTTGAACGAGTGAGGTTAAGACGAAGAAAAAAGTGTTGTCTGCTGAAGTTTTGTAATTCTTTTTCCGATAGATGGATGAGTGGATAGATAGAAAGTATGGCAGAGTGGTAGATGGTATGGTAGATTGGTAGATAGATGGATAGAAAAGCCAAGAGGTAAGGTAGATGGGTAGACAGATAGATATTAAGTTAGAGTGATAGATAATAAGGTAGAATGATAGACAGATGGATAGAATGGTAAATAGATTGATGGATAGTAAGGCAGATGGATAGATATGTCAATAGATATACTCTGCGAAAGTTGTTTTATTCTTTAGCGATAGATGAATAGATAGACTGATAGATAGATAGATAGATAGATAGATGGAAAGATAGATGGGAAGAAAGTAAGGCTGAAATATGGGTATACAGATAGTTAGACAGAGAGAGATAGATAGATAAATAGATATTAAGGCAGATAGATGGATAGATAGATGGTAATCCATGTTGTAGATGGATAGAGTCACTGAAGAAATAGATAGATTAATAGATAAAGTGACAAAAAGATAGGCAGATAGATGAGGAGCCAGATAGATTGGCAAAATGACACTTAGACATAGATAAATAGATAGATAGATAGATCTGTTTAGGGGTTTTAGGCCTATATTCTTAGCCAATACGTTGGTGACACGAGCTGGGATTCGGAATGTCCCGGATGTAAACAACGTGAATATGCCACCGCGAATATGCCACATTTATTTATTTATTTATTTATTTTTATGATCATACGATAGGTTGGCTATTCATATCTTTTCTGCTTGTTTATAACAAACTAGATGTTTTGATTTTATATGGAAAGTCTGGTCTGGATATATTCGAATTAGAATATTGATACATGTATTTCTGTCGACTTGGTATCTTTCGCGCGGGAAATAGGTTCAATTTGAATTCGCGTGTGCTAAGTATAGAA
>BOPN01005363.1:11733-14233 GCA_017312705.2 Penaeus japonicus
ACGACTTGCCGTGATTAATGCACCAAAAAGAACCGAGCGCGATTTTTCCTGTCGAAGCAAAATGAGGACGAAGCAGAGAGAGTGTCTTTAGAGTTTATTTCATTTTTTTATATATATAGTTTTGGGAATGTGTGGGTTTGGTCGTCTGTTGTTTTGCTTTTTTTTCTTTTCTTTTTTTGTTGCTGTGCTTCTCATTCTACTGATAATTTTGGTTCTATTGTATATCTGATTCTAATGATTTCATAAAGTTCTATTTCAGCTTTTGAACATTTTCTTTGTAATCGTATTGTTATCATGTTTATTCATCGTAATATTTTGTTCCCTGTTTTGTACAATAGAGGATTAAAAATCTCCTTTCGCTTGATTTTTTATAGACTTAGCATCCCTTTTAGATTTACATCCGGGTGGGTAATTGAATTCCATCGATAACTATGAAAATAAGACAAGTGGGAGATAAAAAAGAGAGAGAGAGGGGGTGGGGGTTGGGGAGGCAGGGAGAAAGGGGGAGAGGGGAAGAGAGAGAGAGAGAGAGAGAGAGAGAGAGAGAGAGAGAGAGAGAGAGAGAGAGAGAGAGAGAGAGGGAGAACGAGACAGACAGACAGAGAGGGAAACACCATGCAGACCCATCCAGGAGAAAATATGAATGAGCTCGAGTGTCATTCAGAATCCAATCTTCCGCTACAAAAAGGGGCCCTCTATAAATCAGTCAGCGCGACAAAATGGTACGAAACAATTACATAAAGCTTGCCTTGCAATATATTGACGGTTGACCTGTGTTTAGCATCTGTGAAATCTGTAAAAAAATATATGAACGACACATGATACCCGTAGGGCTGTTGTAGATAGTTGGGAAATAAACATCTGAGGTTATGGCAGACTATGCTATTCAAGCGAAACTTTCTCGTTTTGCTGGGAAAAGGTGTTTGGTGAGAGGTGAGTAAGGTGGCGTGGCGGGGGGGTGGGGGGGTGGGGGAGAAGGGAGCCGAGGTGGGTGTGTAGGGAATAGTTGGGGAGGCGGGAGAACGTGAAGGGAAGGAAGGGGGGGGGAGAGGGGGTGAAGGGAATGGCGGGAGAGTGTGAAGAGGATGGTTGGGGAGGTAGGGGAGTGTGAAGGGGAGGAGGGGTAGACCTAAATGGTCGGGGTTTGGTGTGAAAGGGAGGGGGGGGAGGGAATAGACACATAAGCGAAGGTCACGAGAGCTCTCCGTTGCAATATCACTTGCACACGCACACATAAACAGTGAGTAAAACGCCACCTGACGACTGACATGTAGTTTACACTTTGAAAATATCACTTAGAAATAAAACGACGAATGTTCCCCGTTTGCGACGATAGATGGCGACGGAGCGAGAAAGGGCCGGGATTAAGAGATTTGTCAAAGGTAATACTTCCTGCCAGATGATGGCTCTTTGGCGGGACTTATTGAATTCCATGGAACCTATTTTCGCCGGTGACATACTGTAACATGTGTGTGTGTGTGAGGGCTTATGTATGCGTGTGAATGTGTGTGTGTGTGTGTATGTGTGTGTGTAAGGGCTTATGTATGCGTGTGAATGTGTGTGTGTGTGTGTGTGTGTGTGTGTGAGGGCTTATGTATGCGTGTGAATGTGTGTGTGTGTATGTGTGTGTGTGTGCGGGCTTATGTATGCGTGCGTGTGTGTGTGTGTGTGTGTGTAATGGCTTATGTATGCGTCTGAATGTGCGTGCGTGTGTGTGTGTGTGTGTGTGTGTGTGTGTGTGTGTGTGTTACTGAACCCAAATGACTTCAAAATCCGCTTCTCTACTCTTGACTTTGGAAGAATCCATAATCATAATTGCTCCCCCCCCTCTTTCACTTAAACTTGTGTACTGCATATTAGAATAAGCGATAAAGGAATTCTCCTCGACAATAGCTCTGGGAAAAGTTACCAACTCATATAGGAAGTTGAAGACTGAAGTTGGTTCTCCGTTTTTTTTCTCTCTTTTTTATATTTTTTTTCTTCATCTTTTTAATCATTCTCTCATTTTTATTCTTATTTTTATGTCCCATTCCCTTCGACGCCTACTCCTTGTTCTGAGTTAAGATTGCAAACGAGCCTGAGATTGCAATTATTTTTATCTTGAATTTCTTCTCTTCCCTCTTTCATATTTACTTATCATCTTTTTGTTATTATTATTAGTACTATTGACATCATCATCCTCATTATTATTCTTACCATTATTATCCTTCTGTGTCTCCTAGTCCTTCTCCAACTTCTTCTTATACACAGTGTTTACTATTATCATCATCAATATAATCATTATCATCAATATCAGTATCAGTGTCACATTCATCATTATCATCATTATCATACTATCATTATCATTATCATCATTATGTATAGCCATTCGAATCGTATCAAAACAGACACTAGAGATTATCATCAATGTAAAATTCGAGTAATAACATAAAAAAAATAATAATAATCACAGATATAGTTCCCAAATCCAGAACAAAAAGATATCTCACTTCGCCAGATT
>BOPN01005363.1:36733-39233 GCA_017312705.2 Penaeus japonicus
TTTCTGCCAAAGATAAAAATTCGTCCTCTATGTTCATTGATTGCCACTAACTACCACTACTAACCACGCTCTACGGCCTTCCAAACAGAGGTCATAGTCAGTTCAACAAACAGTGAGTGTTCTCTAGTATGTATTCTAGTTTGTTTTTCTTTCTTTCTTTTTTCTTTTTTCGATTTCTATTTCTTTCCATGCTCAGGATTAATTTATGAGCACAACCAGACACTGTCAAACAGTTTTTGTTCTAAAAGGCATTCTATCTTTCAATGGTACAGTCCAATTGCGGCTGTCTACTTATTGCGCTTCTAATCATCTCCCTGCTGCAAGGAATGGCGGGACTTACCATCCACAAACAGGTGCGGGATTCGAACTTGGGTCATTGAGATTGGAAGTCGAGAACGTTGTCACTACAGCAATATATATAACAATTTGGTGCTAAACAAACAATTTGGTTTATCGTTGTCGTTATCATCATTAACATTAACATCAGTATCATCATAGCGTAATTATAGTAATTACGATTATCAGTACCGTCATCACGGTTTGTTATTCTATTGAAGACCTATAAAAAAAAATCGGTAGAGCACTTACAAGGAAATAATTGTAAGAATACCAAACAGTCACACGAATAAGCACAAAGACACAAAAAGGCGCAGTCCAGTAGTAGCAAAAGCCGTTCCCACACATTAGCCTAATCCGCGATATGCACAATTCCGGGAGAGGCCGAGGGAGCCTACAGTGGTCCTCTGGTGCCCCTTCTTACACTGGCTCTCCCCTACCCTTATCTCTTCTCTGGCCTTAGCCCTCCTCATGCCCTTATCCCTCCTCCTGCTCTGACTCCCCTCCTGTCCTTACCCTTATCCTGCCCTTATCCCTCCTCCTAGCCTGGCTCTTTTCCTGCCCTGGATGAACTTGCTATTCTTTTCATTCCCCCCTTCTCGCCCGCCCTGGCTCTCCTCTTACCCCTTCTCTTGCCCTCGGTGACCCAGCTCCCCCTCCCCTTGCCTCTCCCCCTCCCCTTGCCTCTCCCCCTGCCCTTGTCTCTCCCCCTACCCTGGATGAACTTGCTCTTCCTGTCCATCCCCCCTTCTCGCCCGCCCAGGCTCCCCTCTTACCCCTTCTCTTGCCCTGGATGAACTTGCTCCCCCTGCCCTCACGTGAGCTCAGGGGCTTGCCTCGGCTAACTCGACGGCACTACGCACCATTACCGAGGGACGTATGCTTTAAAAGCCGTGCAAACAGGCTCTTGATAGCGCTCTCGGCTGGGCGTAATGCTGCGGAAAAGCTGCTGCTACTGCTTCTTCTGCCTACGCTAGGAGCTCTCGCTTAGGGGGGAGGGCGAGGGGGAGGGCGAGGGGGAGGGGGGGAAGAGAGACCTGGGGAGGGAGGAGGAGGGAGGAGAAAGAAATAGGGATGGCGAGGAAGGAGGGACAGATGTAGATATAGATAAACAGATAGGTATGTGTGTGTGTGTGTGTGTGTGTGTGTGTGTGTGTGTGTGTGTGTGTGTGTGTGTGTGTGTGTGTGTGTGAAGGGAGAGAGAGAGAGAGAAGGGGGGGGGGGGGGCGGCATAGGAGGTAGGCCGAATGAGAAATAGAAAGATGGGAAAGGAGATGGTAGAAGGATAGAAGAGACACTACAAAAGAACGAGTGAGAGAGAGAGAGAGAGAAAGAGAGAGGGAGAGATAGAGAGAGAGGCAGGTAAGCAGACAGACAGACAGATTAACAAAAAAGAGAGAGAGAGATAAGACAAAATACTGCATGTAAGTAGAGAGGCAGAGAGGCAGCAGCAGTCTCGCGGCGGCCCTCCCTCCTTCAGAAGCAGGCAGCTCGGTGCAACACGGCGTGCAAAGTGCTCGGCCAAAACTTCCAAGAGATGGAAAGGTAGATATTCTTCAGACGTCTCTATGTGCTACAAAGCCTCCTTCCCTCGCCCCCCCCCCCCCTCCAGCATTGCACTTTGTTCGTTGCGAGCGCTATGGCGGAGGCACTGAGATAGCAGGACTAATACTACCAGGTTGCATTACTTGAAAAAGATGATGTGCGTGCGTGCAGGATATCAGCCGTCGTGCTTACATTAAAGTAAAGAACCATTATGTCCTCGAATTAAAGAGTAAAAGGGAAAAAAAATAGGAATGTGCGAAAAAATAATTGAAGACAGAAAAACAACGAGGAGAGATAGACATATAGGCATGTAGAGACATAAAGAGATATAGGCAGAGATATATTTAGTTATAAGGTGCTTTTATGTGTATGTATGTGAGTGTGCGTTTCTATGTAGGTCATTTATATTTTCTAGAAGTAGCTCGAATATTTTATGGTCAAAGGCAAAACCAAGGATTTACTAAATCAGCCTATTTAGCAAACGTTCAAAGGAAATTTCCCTAATAATCGGTGCTATAGAGAGATCAGTACAAATCAGTCAAATCTTATTTACTTATGTGCGTGTTTCTATACATACTTACAAATGCACCCATATGTGTGCGACTATTTACACACACAC
>BOPN01005363.1:51733-54233 GCA_017312705.2 Penaeus japonicus
ATATATATATATATATATATATATATATATATATATATATATATATATATATATGCAACTTAACTTTGCATTTAATTTTTGTTAATTGGTAATGTCAAATATTTTCTAAAAATGGAACAAATGAGCGAATGATTCACATGACAATAGTCATTTCCTATAATTTCAAGAAATTACTCAATTTACTATTATATGACATTTATACTGATTATTCTCTCTCTCTCTCTCTCTCTATCTCTCATTCTCTCTCTCTCTCTCACTCTCACTCTCTCTCTCTCTCTCTCTCTCTCTCTCTCTCTCTCTCTCTCTCTCTCTCTCTCTCTCTCACTCTTTCTCTCTCTATTTCTCTCTCTCTCTGTTGACAACGATGCTAATAATGTCAATGTAAGATTCAATAATAACGATGATACTGACGGTAATTATGATAATGAGAAACATAAACTGATGAATGATTATTGATCATTCTATTTTTATTATCATTGTCATTATCATTATCATTATTACTATTATCAGCAGTAGTAGTGTGATCATTATCATTGTCACTACCATCAATGTTATTATTATCATTATTATTATTATTATTATCAGCAGTAGTAGTGTCATCATTAATATTATCATTAACATTATCATTATTCTTATCATTATCAGTATTATTTTCTTCTTCTTCTTAGTCTTTCGGCTTATCCCTGTATTCTGTATTATCTTCTTTTTTATTATCATATTCATCCTTGTCCTTATCATTATCATTATTATTATCATCATTGTCATTGTCATTGTTATAGTTATTATCATCATCATCTTTATTATCATCGTCTTACTATTGTTATTATTTATTTTATTAGCATTATGATGTTTATTGTCGTTATTGTTATTATTGTTACTGTCATTTATATCACCATCATTAATCTTATGATGATTATCAGTATTGTTATTATCATCATTATTATGATCGTCATCATTATTTTATTTTCATGATCATTATTGTTATTTTTATAATTACTCTTATCGTTATCATTATTTTCTTATCATTATCATTGTCATCACTGTCATTACAATTTACATAATCATTGTAATCATCATTATTGTAATCGTATTCATCACCATTATCACGGTCATCAACATTATCATTATCATTATTGACACCATTATGCGAATGCTAATGTAGATGATGTTTACGATAAAGATAATGAAAACGATAATGATGATGAATAACAAACAAAGTATCTGCATGTCAATTCATGTTACAGACACGAATGCCCATAAAAGGTAATGGCGGAAGTTATAAAACAACATTTGCCCATCAATGCAAATGCTGAACGCCATTTTCGAGAAAACTCCTAAATCGCATTAGCAGATGCAAAGAAAAAGACAAATGATATATCGCTTGGCTTATTATCATTTACGAAATCTGTAAAAGGAAGTGGATACGAGATGAAAACTTTTTCGCTGTCGGGGGGGGGGGGAGGTTGTGTCATTCAGAGTTTTGCTTTTGAATTTAGATTATTTGGAGAATGAAACGGAGAGTTATTTTCAAAGTGTAGAGAGGGAGTGTTGAAGGTTGTGTATGATTTGAAGTGCGGGTTGTGTGGATATGTAAATGAACTACTTACACCGTATATGGGAAGTGTTAGCATATTTAGACTCTATAATGATCTTGGGGAAAATAGAATATTGAGCTTTTTATGATGACAAAAAATCGCCTATTACAAAATTTATCAATTTGGCCAATACAGATCTCGACAATAGGTCAATTTCAGAGTCGACAATAGGTCAATTTCAGAGTCGACAATAGTTCAATTTCAGAAATCCATCATGTGAACATTATTTCCCATCAAATCTTCTAGACAGTGTTCATTAACAATGCCATTCCATCACATCAAATGCCTTTCCTCTTCATACCGCCAAGAACAAAACAAATCAACTTCACTAAGTATCGTGACCTTTGACCTTCCGACCTTTCGGGGACATCCTTCCATTTTTTTCTTATAAGTTGGCTGAAGTTACCAGACAATAATTGATTAATAAGAGCGGACAGGAAGATCAGTGATAGACTAGGGTTTATAAACGGCAGGATATATTTCCAACGGTGACCTTGCTGCTTATCCTGACACCTTACTACCAATACTTTTCATTCTACTTACATTGAACTTGGGTAAGTGATTCCGTAAGTTTGGAGAATGTATTTGATTTTCTGGTTGTTTTGTTTCACTTGTTTTAAAAAGTGAATTCATATATACATCCAAGTCTAGCTTTTAATTCGTAATTATCTATTCTTGTATTTGCTAATTTGTTCTTTTAGTTTCATAGGTCTTTCTGTGTTCCTACAATAATTTTTTAATCATACTAATGACAATAATAATAATAATGATGATGATAGTAGTAATAATGATGATGAGATGATAATGATGATGAGGATTATAACAATAATAAAAATGATTATGATAATAATAATGTTAAAAACAATAATAATGATGATGATGATAATAATGATAAAGATAACAAT
>BOPN01005364.1:0-5000 GCA_017312705.2 Penaeus japonicus
TATATATATATATTTCTTCAAAGTAGGTGTTGAGTCAGTCTTATAAGAATAAGAAAAAGTTGTGAAATGTTTTATTTAGTTTTGCATATTCTTTGAAATGAAAAATATTAACCATATTATCCTATTAGAATAATTTAAGTAGTAAATTTCTCCATAAAGGTCTGACGCAAAAGGATTTCAATTTTGATAAAGATGGTGAGGTTTTTGTAATTGTAATATCATGTGTATGTATAGTTTATAACATGATTGTAAGTGTTATATATTGCCATGTAATCTAAGTATAATTTCACAGTACTTTTACATCACCCTTTTTGTTTTACTTGCTCGTAGGTCTTACTCAAGACGATGTGTTGGAAGGTAAAATTTTAACCTTTTCATGGAAATACAAACAATTTATTTATTTACTCTCAACAGTTAATCATTTCCTTCTTTGGGCATGTAGAATATGCCCTCTGTTTTATAGCTAGAAGTCTCTGTGACAGTATTATCTTTTTAATCATACACATTATAACATTGATAAATGATCAGATGCTTATCCATTTTTTAATATGTTGCCATTTCCATTGACAGAAGTATCAGCAACTCGGTCATCCCCATACCGCAAGAAGACAGTTAGTTTTAGTAGCACGACGTCTGGCAGCTACAAGACTGCACGTGAATACGACAGTGACAATCGGGCCACTGATACCGACTACTTTTCTCCCGATGAAGACGACGACGAGTTCTTTGATCTCTCACCTGAAGATGGGTATGTTTTCACGAAAGTGTTTTGGGTTCTGTTGTTTTTTATTTTATTTTTTATGCTAAAACACTCAGGATAATGAACAAAAAGGTCAGAGCATAAGTCTATATATATTCATTTTAAGATTTCTCTTTTTGTCATTTATTTTTTTCAAATACTTTAAGGTAATTTTCTTTTGGATAATAGGGTTTGGAATTCATCATGGAAAACAACAACTTTAAAAGTCTTTTTTAAGAATGTCTTTTAGATAAAGGCAGTTTCCATCTTACATAGTATCAGTATATCAGCATTGATAGTGAACCCATTGCAAATGAGGGATAAATTGCTTGCCCAATGTCCAGGATGGGTTTTATTTTAGAGCCAGGCAGCTTCATGCAACGTGCTTTGACTTTTCCCACACTCTTTCAGTCATTCATTGTAAAATCAGAGCCATTTTTGTGTTTTAATTTTTGTGTGTTTTATTGTATTGAGAGACATATGTGTCATATGACAGGCTCTATCAATGCTGTAGTTGACTTAAATTGTACTATAGGGTTCATATCATCTCATTATTTTCTTTATACTCAGTATAATAGAATGCTTTATGGGAGGACAAAAAGCAACTTTATTTTTTATTCTCATGAACGAATTTGAAACATAGCCATCTACAATGAAGATAGCATGAAGAGGTGGGAAGAGGAAGGAAACCTGTGCTTATGACTGTGAGTGCCACAATAAAAGGCATCCCTATTAGCTCGGGGCACATTTTAAACACAGGGCATGGTATGAGTCACCTTCCTCTTCTTTATCTGCCTGCACATCCTTCATCAGCAGTACTTTAGAGCTAGAGGTTGGTAACTTGTTGTGTGCCATCACTCTGTAAAGATAGTGTTTGTGGATGGATGCCATTCAAGGCTGTCTCTCCTGCTGGTGCTAGAAGAAAGTGGTGCCATCTAGGTTTTGGATGCTAGGTTTGCTTATTATTACGATAATTATAATAATTATGATTGCAATTGTCACCATCACTCACTCCTTCCTCATACCACAATAAAAGGGCACAATGATCCAAAGTCCCTGAACGTCATGTATGCCATGATGCCTGTTGTCAGGCCAAAGCTCCTGTGTCATGTATGTCATGATACCTGTATGCAATAGATTAAGAAAAGAAAGCCGTAGACATCAGATTATAAAGACTTTGTGTAGTCATAAATATGTCATAGACATTTTTTAATCCTCCCAAATCTTTCATGCCAATCAGTTCAGTACTGATTACGTATGGAGACTCCTTTGCATCACCTACCGACATCGAACGAATATCACCAGTGTCTCAAGAAGAAGATGAAGATTTCTTGCTTTTCTTGCATAAGGTTGACCAGCTCCTTGAAGGGACGACTGAAGATCAATCAGAAGTATACACTATGATGAAGAGTAAGGAATATAAGGTAGGCAAATACACTCATCTATTTTTGTTTGTTATTTCCTTTATTTATTCTCAACTGATATTTTGACTCTTGCATAAAGAAGTGGGATATCAGCTAATTTGTCCATAAAGTATATTTGAGGAAATCAACTCTGTGTTTTCTTTTACCATATCAGTATTCAAAAAATGCTGAATTCCTGTGGCGATTAGCAAAAGCGACAAGAAATATGGCAACGATTCAAGAAAAACTTGGTGTTTTAGAAGAAAAGGAACGTTTGATTAATGAAGGTATTACTGTCACTATTTGTTTATTTCACAATAAAAAGCCACAGGCGTCTTGAAAATATTAAAAAAAATTGTTATATACATTTTTTCTTTTTTAAATAAGCACTCTTTATCACAGCTTGATCTAATTTTACAAATATGTTTCCTTCTATTAGCTTTTGAATATGCAAAATATGCACTACAGTTGCATGAAGACAGTGCTGATGTACACAAGTGGTATGGTATCTTGGCTGGGGCAAGAGGAGAGTACATGGGGGTAAAGGATCGCATCGAGAGTGGAAATGTATTTAAGGAACACATTGACAAAGCGCTGCAGATCAACCCTAAGGACTCAACGTTGCACCACTTGTTGGGCCGTTTTTGTTTCGAGGTGAGGATGAGGATGGTTTCAACATAAGGGGAATGATTACTGATTTACCATTTTTTTAGCCTTGAAAATACAATAATTGTTTTTTTGTTTACTTGTGTTTATCTAATGGTAAAAATATTTGTTTTGATGTGACAGTTTTTCTTTTCCATTGTAAAAAAAAAAAAGTAAAACAATAAAGGGTGATGGTAAAAGAAAGTTTGATTGTGATATATGCTGTATATAATAAGTTCTTAAATTTGATAAATGTTTACATTATTTGATCAGATTAGAATAATATTTATTTGTAAATTGATATGAATGAAGATCCTAAGTCTTCTTAAAGTTGCATGTACCAACTTTCACATTTCTAGCCTGGCAAGATCACACTGAAAACTATTTCAGGTCTCTCAGCTCTCCTGGATAGAAAGAAAGGTAGCAAAAACCATCTTTGGTAATGTTCCTACCTCCTCATTCAGTGAGGCCTTGCAGCATTTCATGGCAGCTGAGGAACTAAGACCGACAGACTGGAAGGAGAACCGCCTCTTTATAGCCAAGTGCAACATTCAATTAGGGAATTTTTCTGTGGCATCAACTTGGCTCAGGCAGGCAGCAGATGTTCCTATTATTACACCAGATGTAAGTATGCTTTCAGGTAATGTTTCATTGCTGTATTTGAATGACTTATCAGATTATTTATTTTTATAGCTCCAAATTTATTAAATATTTACTCAATGGAAATGATAGCTTGAGAAGTTTAATGTGTAAAAATAGACCTTTTATAAGTTTATATTGAAATGACAATAGTTTATTTATTTTTTTACAGGATGAGATTGTACATAAGGAAGTGTTGGAACTACATGGAAAATACTCCTCATACCTTGAGTTTTAGGTTTAATAGGTCAAGTCTGGCAATTGACATAAGTAAAATTTAAAATTTATAGGTGCAAAGACAGTAGGAAATGAATCCTGCAGTATGTTAACTGTTAACTATTTTAATATAAACACATTTAGAAGGTAAGGAAAGACAGGAATTTAAATTCTCACCATGTTTTCTAGTTAGCAAAATATTGTCTTGAGGTTAATTCATTGTTATAGAGAAGGGTGACATACAAGGCTTTGATATGTTAATTAAGAGAGAAATTAAGTTTCCTGGTTGAAATGTCCATTATTTTAGTACAAGAAGTTGTTAAAAACAAAAATAACAAAATTATAAAACCATGATGATGTTTGAGATGTAATGACAATATAGTAACAAGAATTGTTTTACAAAGTAATAATTTTTTAAGCCACAGGCAAATATGTCCTTTATCAGGCATGTGTAAATGCTTTTAAGGTAATATTTTTGTGAGTTACGTTGCTATTTCAACCATAGTATCTGTGATGTTATTATATAGGATATTCATTTCTGTTTTTGGATAAGAAATACAACAAAAAAAGATCTTTAAGAATTGTGATATATATAGTTGATTTGTTATATACATTCTGAAAGTGTATGATTATGTCAGTCCATAGGGGAGTGTTTGTTGTTATCTTTTTCTTTATTGTTAAATGTGTTAAGTGGGTGCATGAATGCATGAGTGAGTTAAATAGGGTATTGACTGATTATCTAACAGATTAAGAATTTGTTTGGCTTGACTTAATGACTAATTGACTGACAGAGAGAGAACGAGAATGAGAGCATGAAAAAGGAATGGGAGGAGAAATGTGACAGTGGTAGGTTATTAGGCAAAGGCTTGTAAGTAACCCTAATGTATGCAGATTTGTACATGATGTTGTATCATTATAGTCTTTATTTGCCTATTCTAAATTATGTGAATTTCAGTGAGATTTAGTTTTATTTAAGGGATATCTCTAGACCCATCTTTCTTTTTTTTTCTTCTTCTTTTTTTCTTTTACCCTAACCTAATTGTAGATAGTTGAATAACAACATACATAAAGATGGATGCATTTATTTTGGTACATCCTGGTAAAAAATACAATTTTCATATGAGTGCGCTGGAAACAAATCGTCCTTCTAGGAAATGTTTTAACGTCAGACGAGGTGAACAGCCAAACAGCAGACTAAAGCTTATGGATTGCGAATTGGTTAATATTTCATCTGGTTCATTACACTCTTTGGAAGAAATTGACAACAGAGATGTTGTGGAGGAAGGGGTTGTGCTGCAAGAGGAGTTTAAGCCAGAATACAACTCAGATGAAAGCCCAGCAGAGAACATGATGCTGCC
>BOPN01005364.1:15000-17500 GCA_017312705.2 Penaeus japonicus
TATATTAGAAGCAAATCTTGAAAATTATGTCACAGTAACATTTTGGCACAATGCACTAGAGCTAAATGCTTTTACAGATGATTAATGAATAAAAAATTATCAGCTATCATCAAATCTATATTTAAAAACTAGTACAAATTATGTTTCAAACAAGGAGCATTAATTTACTTTGTTCCATTTAATTACACCAAGTGGTAACTGAAGTGGGATATTCAAAATTCACTAGTAATCAATTTATGGTATTAAAGTAAAAATAGGAAATATGTGAAACAGCACCAATTCCTCAACAGATGTTCATGATTCATTAAAGCCATATTTAAATAAAAATGCTAAGATAGGGTATTTGTACATCTGCTATCTGCTGTTACAGCAGCCTAACATTGTATATTTGGTAACAATCATAGTATTTGACAGAATGCTTACTGAATTATTTTTCTAGCATATACCAGTACATATAAATGAGCAAATGTATTTGTATTATAATTATATAATACTAATTCAATTATCTAATTTATGTGCATTTCAGTATTGTCTTAAATAGGAGTTAATAATAAATATCTATATCAAATGCACATATTTAAATAATCCAAATAATATTCTTCAGACATTTTCAAATGATCATGACTCAAGACTTGGTATTAATATACTTTCATATGTGTTTGATATTTACAAAGATAATATCAATAGTTATAACTTTTTAAAAATGTATTAGTTCTCATATATATATGACTGCTAATATCAACCGAAACATAGTAGTTTAAAAATATATGTTACACAATGTCAACAATAGTATAAATCAGAAAAGCAAACGCACAGACTAATTGTAAACACATCTCAAGAGAAGAAATAAACTATACCGAAGAATCACATTATTGCAAATCTAGCCTCTGTAAAACAACACTTGATGAAATGTATCAACCCAACAACGCTATATTCCGCACAACCTTGTTACAATGTCACTGTCCTTTACTTAAAGATGCAAGCTCCTGATCCGGGCTGGGAGCTAAAGAGGATGGTGTCCATGTCCCTCTCTTGAACTACTGGTTCCTGGCTGTAAAACTCTTCCAACAGCATTGCCTTATAATTCTCTACCTCTTCCTCCTTCACAAGGGCAACCATACATCCACCCCACCTACAGAAGTAAGAAAATTAACAGAAACTGATATGTAGTAAGCAAAGAGTTACGCAAAAATTTGGGCAAGATCTTTAAGTTTTATTCATGAAAAATGTGGGAAAGAATGAGGAACTTGGGATATTTTTTGTATAAGATTGAGACTTTTTTTCTTCTTTTGTAATGCTTGGCCACAGCCAGTGTGGGTGGGAATCCCGAGGCATTAAGCTTATGCGTTTGAAACATCCTGGCGTTTTGACTATTTAGAGCCAAAATAGCCCCATCGTTACAATCTCTTGACACTTAACCCACACAGGACGGGTGGTACAGCATGTGTACCGCGCATTCAAAAGCCCAGTTGCCGGGCGGCACAGTATTGTGCCAGCCATTCAATTGATTTAGGCCTAATAATTCGAACGCCCCGGCATTTGGACATTCTAGGCTAGAAATCCCCCGTCGGGAATGGGTTAATAGTCTCCCACATCACAGAATTAATTCTATTTACAGCAAATTTTTTTGATGTGAAAAAGACAGAGCATACATGAAAAGAATAAAAAAATAAAGCTAGTCCAAGAGGAACTTGCATTCAACTTACCCTGCTCCAGTAAGACGAGCCCCAAGGGACATTCCCTGTGAGAGCTCCACCAGGGCATCCAGCTTGGGGTGTGAACATTCATATAGTAGTTTTGTGGACCTGTGTGAATCCTGCATCAACCTGCCCAAGTCTGAGAGAGCTGTTTCACTCTCCTCCTCACAAATTCTCTTAAACTCCCACACACGGTGAGCCTCAGAAAAGACATGTTGAGCTCGGTCATGCAGTTTGAAGTGCTGGATGTGCCTGGTGTTCTCACTCAAGGTGGTCTGAGAACATTAACATCATGATAATATTGTGGAGTACTGATTGAAATGTAATGTAGAATGTCATGTGTTTCATATGCCATAAATTCATTGATCACTAAGAATAAATAATTTTTCTGGCTATGCACAAAGAATCTTACTTTGTCCAAGGCAGCTGGAGTGGTCTTGAGCAGTTCACAGATCTCCTCCTTGCTGTATGGCCTGGCTTCAAAGGTTTCTGAGACAAGGGTCATCATCTCTGGGAGAGATTTTCCCAGTACTTTTTGCAAGTCACCCAGTCGACGGTATTCTTTCCATACTAAACCTGAAAAAGTGAATGACATCCCTTTTGTTTTTTTCTTCCTTTACTAATTTCAATGATTTAATACTCTACTTAGAAACAGATGAACAGTGGCAAACACAAACAGAAAGTTTTTATCAGTGGAAAAGCAGATTTCTTACCAGCTTTCTTTGCCATGATCTGGCAAGCAAGCCGACACTCCATGACCCTGCAGTTATAATGTGATGTGGCAGCCTTGTTCATGGGAGCGA
>BOPN01005364.1:30000-35000 GCA_017312705.2 Penaeus japonicus
CTCTATTCTCATAAAATTATTTACATAAAATTACATACATTCTTAACAAAGATTTCTTTTTTTATCTATTGTCAACAAAACTTTCATCATCTTCTCTATGTTGAACATTATCTTCATTAGGTCTTCTATAAAGCCACACAGTGTCAATGCCTTCTCCAAATGTGGCTATCGGCTGCCAGGTGGGTAATGGAAACCGGCAGGCCACCACACATCCATCAGCAGTCAGCTCTTGGAATAACTTTGACTCTAAATCTGGCATCTACAAAAAAGATTATTGGGGCAATAAGAAACTGTGAGATTAAAGTTATTCTAGCTTGGAAAATGTGTCAGGATATCAGTTGCTATAAAATATGATATCAATATTATAAATATTAGCAGCAAAAAGTTAAAACAAGAACAAGATTAATTACTTTAATTAAATTAACTATCTTTAATTCTGAAGAAACATCCTTTAAGCCTCTGACTATATAAAAGGTTTCGGACATTTTTCCAGAAGGTGAATTAGGATCATTCTCTTCTGTTTGTTGATCTTCAGTCAAATATTTTTCCAGAAGAATCTTTTACAGCCAGATGATTCCTCTGTCACTATTCACTGACATTCCTACTCATGTCGCTAAAATAAGGCAAAACTTACCATTTCCTCGACACCAAAGATCACGACATTCTTGTACTGCTGCAAGTTCAGCTTCCAAAGATCATGTGTCATGAAGGAAGTTGAGGACGAGACTCCTTTCTTCCAGGCAAGCCAGCGTGAATACCACACCAGCCATGGGTTAAGTTCTACACCAACACCAGTCAATTTGGCTGATTTTGCTGCTGCGACAACCTAAAATGTTAGAATAGCCTATCAGACTACACACATTTATGAACATTCTTCTCAGACACATTTTTGTAACATAAGAACAGCCATACAATAGGACAGCTAATCAAAATTAAGATTATCACCATTTACAAATGAAAATTAAATTCGGAATTAAAGCGAATGTATTAATAGGTGTGTCCTTATTTCATTTTACTTTCATGTTATCATTACAATTGAGAGATTCATAAAATGAATATAACCTTTATGATCATCTATAAAGACATGGTAAAACTCAGTCAACTGGAAAACCCCCCCACAAATCTCATCAGATCTACCATATAAATAGATATAAAAATCCATAAAAAAAAATCCTTACTATACGACCATCTCCGCTTCCAAGATCTACCAGCGTTCCAGTTCGACCTTTTAGAGCTCTCAAAACATTGTTGACTTGGTGGGTTGTAGCTGGGACGTAGGGAAGACAAATCTGGTGAGGATAATCATGTGATATTAGCTTGATGATGATAATACTTGATATGTATAATTCAAATACTAATAATAATTATTATAAAAAGACATGATAAATAATACTCTGCCACTCCTTAGTAGCCAAGCCTAAAAAAGATGGAAATAAAAAATAAAAAAATCTATATCTTAATCATACCTTCCTCAACGCAGGTGCAACAAAAGGAGCTGCAATAATACTGAGGCCAATGGCAGCTCCCCCAGTCAGTCCAACCAGCACTAGGCCCACTTTTCTGCTACTCTGCTGTGTTTTTTCTTCATTGCCACTGAAAATAAACAGTATTTTCACTGATACTTGCTGAATTCTGTAATTCACTGTTACTACAAAACATGACCACCCAACAGAAAAGGGTGTCTTTCTATTGAAAGTCTTGACAGTTGGACTCATGCTAGAATTTAGTGTATAGAATAAATTAATGATGGAAATCTTTTATACTTCAAATCATTACAAAATTTGACTTTACATAAGATCAAGTTTTAGTATGCAGGTATTTAAACAAGAAAACATTATAACTTTGGGAGATGTTTGATATAACACAGATTTACATCCAAAATTCTTGTTATGAAGACTTAAATATTGTCTAGTTTTGAGTCTTTGATGTATATATATTAGTGCAACAAAAAAATCAATAAATGTGTAGTATGCAAGGTGGTAAAAACTCATTGAATATCTTGTAATTAGAGTGTAATTACAGCTGCTTAACAACTCAACTTATTCTCTAAACTGTATCTGCCTTGGGAGTACTCATTATTGTATAATATCAACTGTATTACAGATTTCTATGTGTGCATGTGTACTTCACATCTGCATTGTTCTCTGTAGCACCTGATGTGAAGATATGGAATTACATCTAACATGTGGGCAATTATCCTTATTCTCCTTTCAATCTATCTTTATTATTAAGTCTGCTGTTGTTGTCAGGTATGAACTCGCCAATAACGAAAATACATCAGTCAAATATTTATCAGTGAGGGATGAAGGCAGAAGGAACTGCTGCAAGTATTATGTTTCTTTATTGAATAACTTCTATTAATTTTTGATGGCTTTCATGGCTTATCTTGATGATAATGAAATCTGAAAATAAGACAGATCAAATTTTTGTATGCAGATGTTACTCAAGAAAATGTTAAACTTTAGAAGAAGCTTGATGTAACCTGGTTATGTTATTTTAACCCATCCCCGACGGGGGAATTCTAGCCTTGAATGTCCAAATGCCAGGGCGTTCGAATTATTAGGCCTAAATCAATTGAATGGCTGGCACAATACTGTGCCGCCCGGCAACTGGGCTTTTGAATGCGCGGTACACATGCTGTACCACCCGTCCTGTGTGGGTTTACAGAATATTTACAGAATATTGCCACACCAATATCTACCATGCTACCAGTACTGCTGAACAGTTCTCACCATTCACTAAAGATGAATTGTGGAAACACCTGCAGAAACCCTCTATACCTTAAAATCTGGGCCATGATTTTAGGTGAGACCATGAAGTATAATGGGAAAAAATGCTAGTAATATGCACTGACATATCCCAACTTTTAAAGGGAAGGACACTGATTTAAAGTATTTTACATTTCGTCTAGGTATTGATTCTTAACATGGGCATATTTTGTAACATATACATCCCCATTCCCTCTAAAAATACAGAAAATTATCATATTAGTCCTCATTTCTGACAACTCTATGCCCTTTGTAAGGATCTCTTGCATTCCTGTCTGTCTTTTAAGTCGTTTCGAATGACATTATATAAATGCCCTTTTCGAAATTTCACGTTTTTCATCCTTTATGTCATGCTATTACCATAGACTTAATTCTTAAAAAAAAAAGTAAAAATTTCTGAGTATGAATCGAATTCTAGTGTCTGGCAATTTAATGAAATGGACATTCTCATTTCATAGTTAAATTATCCTTCCTTTAACTCTAGTTTATCGTTTTACCTTATCTGTTCAAATAACTTGCTCTCTACAGTTGCCATAACTCCAGAAATCCGTTTACCGGTGGATTCGGCGATGAAGACATCAGCTGATTGATGTAAACAAAGAAGCACTACAGACATATTTATATTTGTCGAGATACTGTATTAACGAAAGTCTTTTCTTGATAGTTAGATATGTAGATAATAAGTTACTTCATAGATGTACATGAAAAGATTTAGTTGATTTGGCCATCAAACACACACAAACACACACACACACGCACGCACGCACGCACGCACGCCCACACACACACACAAACACACACACACACACACACACAAACACACACACACACACAAACACACACACACACACACACACACACACACACACACACACACACACACACACACACACACATATATATATATATATATATATATATATATATATATATATATATATATATATATATATACATAGGCCATGCAGTCATATGTGAACGATCGTTTTTCACATCATATTCTGATCGCCTGTCTGTTTCATTACTTAATTAATTACTTTGATGATTCTCTGTTTATTTATTTTTTTTGTTATGTTTCTGTATTCGTTTTATGAGAGGTATCTGTACTAATGTCAAGAATACCCACATGTTCACGGATATCTAAATACAAAAAAACATTCAGAACAAAGTGAAGTTTCTTGGTAACTTATCTGAAACTTCGAGCTATATAGATTTTCGTAATGTTAAAACCATTGTAATGGATATCCTCTAACGGCTATGATACAGTGTATAAACAAGCACGTGCTGACAAACCGAGTGCTTCGGCATGTAACATGAACAAAGTCTGTGATTGGTCAAGGGTCAGTTATGATTGATTAATATTCGTGAACAAATATGATTTTTAACCACCAGATGGCTCAGTGGCCAGAAGCGACGGTCTCGGTAGGACTGTATATCTTTTATTTAAAGTATTCTTGCTTCATACCAATATTCAGTATGTATTACCTTCTTACATTTTAGTGTTAAGTCACACACACACACACAAAAGTGAAATACGCATTCCTCATTTCATGTTCAGAATCTCTCATTCCCTGGGTACACACTGCACCTTTAGAAACCAACCGAAGGTACAATTTGGGTAAAAACATTATGGAAAAACAATACTATTCGGAGTGATACCCGGAACTACCTGCCGTCTATCGCTAGTACTAAAGCGCAACATTTATAAAATGCGAATAGAGAATGAGAGAGAGAGAGAGAGAGAGAGAGAGAGAGAGAGAGAGAGAGAGAGAGAGAGAGAGAGAGAGAGAGAGAGAGAGAGAGAGAGAGAGAGAGCGATATATATATATATATATATATATATATATATATATATATATATATATATATATATATATATATATAGAGAGAGAGAGAGAGAGAGAGAGAGAGAGAGAGAGATGTATATATAGACATATACGTGTGTGCGTGCATATGTATACATATGTATATATAATAAGAGACAGACAGACAGACAGACAGACAGACAGACAGACAGACAGACAGACAGACAGACAGACAGAGAGGTACAAACAAAGCAGTCATCAAAACTAAACATAGAATCAAAACAGATTAATCAGAGAATCAGCATATTATGAAGGACATCTATTGAGACATCTAATGATTTCAGGTATATAAGGGACCTCGAATGCGAAATATTGTTTTTTTTGCAGAAGTAGCAGTTGTATATTGTAAATCATATAAATGAATACA